>JRHT02000119.1:69932-80405 GCA_011800875.2 Suillus brevipes Sb2 | reverse complement strand
ATCATGAGCTGCAAATTCACAATCTCCAACTCCAGCTGCGATCCCCTTCCCATCCACCACTCCTCCAGTCACATCTCCTCTGAGTAAACCATCACTTTCCACGACTACATTTCCTACCCGCCGTGCTGTTTCAGAATCCCAAGAAGACATGCCGCTTCCTCAATACTCCTGGGAATGGGGCGCGTTTCCCCAACCTTCACCTATGACGACGCATTTCTCATCTACCCACTTATTGCGCATGGGAACAGTACCCGCTGTGGATGAACACGCGCCATCCGAGTTTGATGCTGAAGAATTTTTGGCACGCAGTAGGAGTGTCCCACCTGAACTCGAAGGCAGCCCGCATACCATCCGCTCGTCTTTACCACCCCAAGATGAAGTACATACTCCTGAAGATGAGCAGGAACGTGAACTCGGACATGATCCGATCCCACTCCCTGAGCACGGATTCGGTTCGGGCGGTGTTCTTACCACGCACCCATCTGACTCACGTACGTTCCTTGTTCATATCGAGGGCCAAGCGCTGTCATTTGCTCTCTCGCTTGTACCTGGTCAAAACGTGGGATCTTCCATGGGAGCGATGAAGTGGAAGTTGTGCGTCTATTTGAGGCGGGGAGAATCGACTATTTGCAGCTTGTGTCTGAGGAGTTGGTGATCGGGGAAGTGAAGACGAGAGTGGTAGAGGATGATGGGTTGGTGATTAGGTGGGCGGGCGGGCAGTATATCACGAGGGAAGATGGGAGCCCGTTGATGGATGCTTTGAGGTTGTGGGTTGTGAATGCGCCGAAGGAACCATCGAGGGCGATGTCAGAGCCCCCGTTGGCCATGTCAGAGGAACGGGACCCGGGTGTGGACCAGAGGGAGGTAAGCAGTACCGATGAGCGAGAACCGGTATCGAGTGGGGACGAACGAGAGATGAAGCGTGCGGATTCTGAACCGCCAGAGTCGCACCGGAAACCGACGTCGAGCAGTTGGGTTAGGTGGTGGAATCGCAGCCGGGATGTAACAGAGGCTGATCGGCCTCCTTTGAGGGTGTCGAATACATCTCCGACGGAATCTGTGAGTTTTGTGAAGATTAGAAGCACAACGGCTCATGATACTTTTCCAGACATTGCCAAAACATGTTTCTCTTGTGCCCCAACATACGGCGTTTCCTCAATCTTTGTCAGCCCCTCCTGCCACACCTGCTCCAGACATCATGGAACCCTTGAGTAAGGCATTGGAGGCAAAGATTGCGACTGATCTTGTCGTGATGTCTGATACAGATGGTACAATTACCAAGTATGTTTCTCTCATTATGCATCTATGCATCTAATATTTGTGTAGGTCTGATGGCCTTGGCCATGTCTTTGCTATGATTGGTCGTGACTGGACGCATTCTGGCGTTGCTAAGCTGTACACCGATATCAGGCGTAACGGGTACAAGATTATGTACCTCACCTCACGAGCTATCGAGCAGGCAGATTCTACGCGTGACTACCTCAAGGGTATCAAGCAGGACGACTATCAACTTCCTGAAGGTCCCGTCATCATGAGCCCCGTCCCTACACCGGTATGATACCTACACATCTAGGGAGGGAAGCTACTGATTTGTGCACCAGCGAGGTGATCATGCGGAAGCCCGAAGTATTCAAGATGGCGTGCTTGAGTGATATCCAGCGCCTTTTCGGTGAGAGCCCGCGCACACCGTTCTATGCCGGGTTTGGGAACCGGATAACGGATGCGCTGTCATATCGCAGCGTGAATGTTCCAAGTGCCAGGATATATACTATAGATTCCTCTGGTGAGGTCAAGATGGGGCTCCTCGAGCTGGCAGGGTATAACTCATCGTGCGTACTTTGTTTTGTTCTTATATTCGGCGCATTCATTCATTCATTGTTAGTTCTCCTTTCAATCCGCAAGGGTTGATCAATTGTTTGAAGGATTCACGAAAAACGGCCAAATACTAGGTATTGCCATGTCGCGCCTGCTTCCGATCCCTTGATAAAAGACGCTGAAGTGAAACTCAGACTCAGCAGTCGAGCACACAAAGCGCTCGCTCGACCTGGGTGGATTGATTTTACGTTGACTCGGAAGCGAGGACCAGGTGGTCTTCGCACTATTCCAAACTGAATGTCCCTCAAAAAGGTGATAGTATATCGCTAACGTCATTGACCGTTTCTTGTACTGACAAATTGAAGCATTCCCTTTTAGGTGCATGGTGTTTTAGGCGGTCAGTCGTCTTTGCCGAGACTTGTCAGCCCATTTAAATACAACGCAGGCTACTACATGAACTTGAAGTCGTTCTTGTCCCTCTTCTCCTACATTGTCCTTAGCTTCTCCTTTCCCTCCCCTTCTGAGTCTCGCTGTTCAACCCATGTCCCAAGCAGGTGATGACGCACAGCCTCCAGCCGCATCGTCACAGGTGGAGGACAATACACGGTGTCTGGCGTTGTCTACGATGACGGCGACATCGGAAAGCGCTCGACAGAAGCGTAGAATAGCCCAGTTAGAGGGGAAGCTGCAAGCGATGGAGTCAGGGCACACGATGAAACAAAGGTATGAGAACCATCGTTGGTACTACCGTGTAGTTCTCTCTGCTCACCGTCTTCAGGGAGATAAACTACTTCATGTCGAAAGGACGGGGTATCAGGAGAATCGTGACATTGTTCGATAGCATTGAGGATTTAATTTGCGAGAATGACAGACGTTGCGAAAACGACAACGACGACGAGAATGTGACTATCGAGTCAGTGCTTTACCTCTGCCTTTCAAGTTTGCGCGCTAGTACTTATATGTTTTCAAAGCCAGGATCGTTTGCAAATGGGATACGTTATTCTTAACAACACCCTCCCCTGGTTGAACGAAAAGGCGTCAGACATGGAGTACGAGGAATACACCCAGATGTTAAAAAAGGTGTGATTCTTCAGTCAAGGAATGGCTTCGTGTTAAATCATCTAGCTTAGGCAGGGGGCCGACAGTGCTCGAGGAGACGACACCTCGAAGCTCAAGAGTCTCGTCCCAGAGTGGATCAATCGGGAGATGAAGCCTGACCCCCCAATCGATCCTGAGGACAAACACTGCCGAGGGTTCGTCAACGACGCATGTGGCAGATTACTCTGCCCGACTGAACTCGACTGGAGCAATCCAATGTAAGGATTTTCTCATAATCTTGCGCGACATTGACTGTCTATCAGGGTTAGAGCGGGGATTAGGGATCGCACAGATGGGTATGTTGTGACGGAAATGTCCTGGCCAACGTTCCTCTATGAAAAATATACCGCCGACCAGGACAATCTGGAGGAGGGTCTTTTCAAAAGCAAGCTTCTCGTTCAGGTTCGTCCATTGTATCTAGTGTTTCAAGAAAGACCTCATTTTTGGCAGGCCTTCAAAGCCATATTCACATCTCCCTCCTCCGCAAAGGATGTTGCCGGTGACGGTGATGGCGCGAATGTCATTGAAAATAACCGACGTGCAAAAAGCGATTCTTCTGGCGTAAAAGTTAAGACACACGTAGCGCAAATTATCAAGATGCGGAAAGTCTCGCCCCGCTCGATCGCATATGTATCATGTCAAGTAAGCAGTATTGCTCTCCGTTTCCTTCCCGCTCACTGACAACATAACTCCCATAGTTGAGATTCGCACTTTCTGCTGTGACCTCATGGCGCTCAGTAGATGGAGATTTCGACTACTTACAATTCTGGCGCAACATTGTAGATTTTTTTGAAAAGGTACCTGGTCGAGCAGCGCGACAGAAGGTTGAACAACTCCTGAAGTGGTGGACAAGGTACATTGTTTGCATTTTGACATGTCTTGATTGATTAACATCTGTTAGGAAAGTGTTCGGAACCAGTCACCGTGCGGAACTCAGTGACGCGGCGAAGGCCAAGATGTCCGTAAACGCGCTTGCAATGCAGAGGGCGCGATTAGATGATGCATTGTTCGATTCAGAGTAGATTCGGAGTAGACCACCCTTCATCCCAGTACCATTACAATATTCACTCGCTCTTTAATGTCATGATTCAAGTTTATTTGTTTGGCCTCGCGCCATACAATAACAGATTAGCTCTTCTTCGTCTTTCGCGTGATAAATAATGTGCAGTCGATTCAATCAAGCTACAACTAGTCCTTCTCCTTACTTGTCACGGTGTCTCAAATGTAGATTTGAGGAAATACAGCAAGACAGTCGCAAAAATAGGCCATCATACCAACAATGCAAAGTGACGGCAGTTGTTGAATATACCAGAATGAAGATCCCGCTCAAGATACAAGGAGAAGTTAAGACATGTTCGTGGCCTACGCGCACGTCAAGATTTATTAAACCAGAGTAGCAAGATACACAGAAAGTACACAACTACACGGCGGAGGGAGTTATTGAGCGTACCGGAATGAGGATCCAGCTCATGACCAATGGAAAAACCAGTATAAGCTTGTCGCCTATGCGCACGTTAAGCTTTGCTGAGACAGAGCAGCAAGGTACCCAGTGAGCACACCACTGCGCGGAGGAGGGAGTTATGGGGCGTACCGGAATGAGGGTCCAGCTCATGACCAAAGGGCAAGTCAGTGTGTGCTCGCCGCCTATGCGCACGTCAAAATGTGCTGAAACAGAGCAGCAAGGTACGCAGTGAGCACACCACACCACTGCGCGGAGGAGGGAGTTATGGGGCGTACCGAAATGAGGGTCCAGCTCATGACCAAAGGACAAGTCAGTGTGTGCTCGCCGCCTATGCGCACGTCAAACTCTATTGAGACAGAGCAGCAAGGTACCCAGTGAGTAAACGACTGCGCGGAAAAGAGAAATGTCGGGCGTACCGGAAAGAGGGTCCCGCTCATGACCAAAGGGCAAGTCGGTATATGCTCGCCGCCTATGCGCACGTCAAACTTTATTAAAACAGAGCAGCAAGGTACCCAGTGAGTAAACGACTGCGCGGAGAAAGAAATTGTTGGGCGTACCGGAATGATGATAACCTTGTGGGTGGATAAGAAGCTCAAATAACTCAGGCCTCGAATGCACGGATACAAAATTCCTCCCGTACGGTGCAAAACAGATAATTGTGCTATGTGTTAGCACAGTTCATAAGATGTTCATCGCATGGTAAGTAAGATATACAGACGAGCCACGACTCACCGATGTCAATTTCTGAGCCAAGATACTATATCGTAAAGACACAGGGTCTGTGCAAAGCTTCGACCACTTTGAGGCGTGCGGCAACTGCACACAACTGCGAGTCATGGGGTATTCACCAAAGATCGCGTGAAGATTTGAGGTAAGATATAAATGGATTGTCGCTTTGCTTGGTGGGCACATTTTGGTTGTTTTGGAAAGGTAAAGCATTTTCCCACGAATTCACAACTGGTATATAGCAAACAATCATTGGTTACTTAAAGAAGGTTTGCGTCAGGATTCATAGCAGCACTTGAATTGATTCTCGCTCACTCTGAACTACGTTGTCGTTCTCCGGAAGATTCTGGGTTTCACGCTTAGATTAGACGTCGAGAAATTTAGGTCTGACGTGCTAACTGTGAGTCATCTAGTTTAACTGCTAGCTTTTGCTCCACCTTCCCCTCAAATTTGAGTTCGAGACATATCAGGGTCTTTTCCTAGTCACAAGCTAGTGTAGGAAAATTAGGAACTCTCCTCTCCCCGAAAAGGTCAAAAATGACAATGTGATGATCGATAGCAGATTTACGCAGATTTTGGTAATTAAGTGCTATATATTGTTATATATGATGTTCTCAGGGATCCTTCAGTCCACTGATGTCTGCTGGTACGAAACCATAAACTGGTGTGTAAATATGCTCCGTCTCATAACCTTCATCCAAGCCATGGTACTGTTGTTTCTCAATGCTCGTATCTGATGTCCTTGGCTTGTCTGAATTGTTCAACTGAATAAAGATGCCAACTTTGTGATTTTTTCCGACTCGGCCAACGTCTTCGGCGTTCGAATTCTGAGCCTTGGCTATTCTGCTGCTTGACTACTCCTATGACCTTTCACGATTCATCCTGGTCTCCAGCACAAGGCACACAAAGGTAGGACTCGAAACAGTCATCAATACTGAAGTCGCTTGCACCAGCGACACAGATGCTATAATCCTTAGTGACGAGAGCATTCTCTCACAGGTCTCCAATTATCGACGACGAGTGCCAGGCGACAACCTTTGTCGTCCAAGTCGATGCCTGGCCTGGCTAATTCGGAATGGCTATTAACGTTCACACACTTAATGTGTCTTCCCCACCTTGGATATACTTCTCTGGCTCTCGACTCCGCACAGGACGCCGTGTGGTCAGTTCTGGTTGGTGTCCGTGGGCGGAGGGCACCCAATATCAGCATCCTGGTGGTGAGATATTCGCCATCGTACCTGGCAATTTCATCGAAAAAGGAGACGCGAGACGTTTGCCTGAAGATAACGTACCAAATGACTTGACTGAGCAGACCCCAAAGCGAACTTTGCGGAGATCGATTGGAACTTGTAGGAAGTGCAAAGTCTTGGGATAGCCAGACACCATCCAAAGAACGAAGGGCAAACGAGATCGTCCAAACAGAGACTGTGGTAAGAAGCGGTGATCGAACTAGAGATCGATGCAGAGTAGCTCATAGTAGATAGAAAAATCCAAGGGCTGTACCGAGCCAACGGCGGATACTGCAGAATAGCCAGAATAAAGATATTTCTTTTGTCGAAGAAAGTCTCGGCGACGTCGTGAAAGCGAGCGAGTTCCAACTCGAAGTATTCAGTTAGGCAAGTAGAAGGAGTCATCAAAGAGGACATTGACGGAGTACTCGTCCGAATCGAAGTACCAACATTCGGTTGGATGACATCCAGAGATCAGGCGAATCCCAAGGGAAAAAAAAACATGCGAGGGCTGATCCAGTCGACTCGAATACAATGCAGGATCGAAACTAGCACCGTAAGGTCCGTCGATAAACGTAAAATCATCGAAGGTCAACGATTGGGTTGGCAGAGAAAGTATCCGACGCGATGTTTGAGAAAGTGGAGGATAATCGAAACTTGAAGGTACTGCCAGAGTAAAAGATTCGAGGTAGGTTCCAAGAAAAACAGAGTCATCCTTAAAAGAGGGTCCGGAGAAGCGGATATCGATTGGAAAAGATCACCATCGGTCATGCGAGACTCGGCGTCCAGATTCCAAGGGCATCGGAGAAAAAGACGCCAGTGGTTGTGAAGGCCCGATGATCTGAAAGATAGACGTCTCCTCGCACGAAGGAAATCAAGCTGTCTTGGTCGCATGCTCGAGACTTGTGAAATTGCACAAGGTTTGTGTTGCCGAACGCAATGTTATATGCTGTTGGAGATCTAAACGAGTGAAGTAAGTGGAAGAGGGTCAATTTGGACGATGGCTTTATATGTGCGAAAGTGCAATTGTAAGACATCCGAATACTGACGGAAATGTATGTCTCACCTGATGATGTAGATTGATGTCATTTCAATCTTGACCAGATCAGCATCGAACGTGCGCACGTGTAAAGATTATAACACGACTCATACATGGTCATGTTGTGGTGGGATCTTAAAGAGACACTGATTATCGCAGATGACGTAGAATTGATGCCTACAAATGTAAGATGATCAGATATGGACAATACAGTAGTGGAATGAATGTGCTCACGAAGTTAACTGCAGCTGTGAGAACCACTCATCCCAGATGCGAGGTTAACTGTCAAGCGGGTCCGTTAATCATCGTCATCCTTAAGTGGGCACCGTGGATACACTTGCAGGCGGACTATGAAATGGGGTAGGATCCAGGATCGTTGGTTGGTTTGGAAGTAAGAATTTCAAAACAGCGTTGAGAAGCGAAGATCGACTAGGAAAAGATAATTTAGGTTGGAGGACCCAGTCGATTTCAAGAGGTGCCATCTGCTCCGAACGAAAGATAGTTTGACAGAAAATCCGACCGTCACAGTCGCGAGAGTGACACGATCCTGTCGCTCGAGCTGAAGACCGACCTTGCGCACCGGTAGAATTCAACCGCAAGGAATTCTACGAGTGAAGGTGCCGCAGCGCCAAGTGCTGACTAAGCGAGACTTCGTTCTGAGCTCCGTCTTGAAATTTCTGAAACCTTGACATGGCTATGACCAGAGAACGACTCACCCAAGTATGATATCAGGTAGGGTTTAACATCAAATAGTGACTAACCGCCATTCGCACATAGAAGTTCGCCTGCAATACATCAAGTACAATTCTTCTCGACATTGGCAACCCCTCGAAATAAATTCCTGAGTATAATAGAACCCTGTTCTTCACCTTCATGAAACAGCACATCACCAGTCGCTCAGACAAGTGGAGATTATCCCTTTTGTACCCACGCATCTTGAGGTGTGTCTCTGTTTAGACTACGTTCTTCCACAGAGCTGACATTCGGCCGCGAAGCACAACCAAGAATGCATCATTTGGATACACGACATAAATACACTCCAGTGCAACAACAGCCTAAATACCAACAACATACCCGTTCATCCCAGACTTCGTTCATGCAAAGGTCGATTAGATTTCGTCTCCATCGATTTACGGGACGAGATAGAAGGAGATATGAACCAACACTGTATCAAGCCCTTTAGTACGCCCGAGGTTTATCGGTGAGTTGGATTTTTATGGGCAGGGAAGGGCGTAAGTGTTGACTGCACTTGGCGCAGCTATAACATCGGGAAGGTGGTTAAACGAGCACCCAATAATGTTCACCCACAACGAGGCATCCTGATCGCCTCAGCTGTGATGTTGTCGCGTTCTGTCCGAGAGTCGCGCCTATCTTGGGAACACAGGTAAGTTTTTGATTTACGTTTTTGCCAGTCAGTGCCTTGGCACGTTCATTTCACCTGGGATGTTGTCTGGTCTGCGTACTTTGGGTGTGCGCTTTCAAAATACTCATTGATGGGGATGTGGTTTGGAGTCGGAGAATATCATTCTCCACGCGTCCTGACGCTGCAGACGTTTATAAAACGCGCCACGCCTGGTACCCATAGAGGTTGGTCTGTGCAGCCCCTTTATACTGTGTTTGTTCTGTGTCGTTGGGATTTTACATGCGCCTTGACCCGTGGAACGGCCAAGCTCACGGTGAGGTCACAATGCGTTCCTACACAAATTATCCTTTCAAGTCGAATCAAATGCCAATCCATTGGCGACGCTAACCGAAATTCCACAGGTACGCGGCGGTCTCATCGTCCGTGATGGGCACTACATCTACAAGGCAGTTCATGGGACTGGGTTGCGCTGTCGGTATGATCCAACGTGGATTGTTGATCACGCTCATCTCTTGTTTGTTACATGGCAGGCGAGACTCTTCTTTGACTTGTAATTCCAGTATGAGTGTTGACATTTAGAGGCAGTGAGTTGTATTCGTTTGTTAAGAGCACGATGGCTAACAGTTCTGTGATGTTGAAATGACATTCGATGTCCGCTTGGACTCTTGTGACCTCTTCTCGGCAAAGGGAAACACATCCTTGTATTGGTAGTTGGACAAGATATTTTTTATTCGCATCGATAAGCATGTGGTCTCCTGTCTAATGGGGTTTTTTTTTTTAGTACCTAGGAACTGTGTCAAGAGACACCACCTGTTTAGTCTAAAGGAGCTACTGTTCGCTCAGTAGGGTGAGAGGAGGCTTTAGAAAGCCGGTAACGAGTGCAAGTGACCCGACAACAGACAACAAAAGCTCCCGTAGCCCTTAATGTCAGAGCTACTGTACAAGTAGTTACTATAAGGCCTGCGGACCGGACCGTAGGTCCTTAACTTCAAACGTAGCGTGTCTGGACGTTCAACATGGCAGTCGAAGTGACGTTACCACCATAAACGTAGATCTACGTCCAGCGACGTCAGGAACGTAGACTGCACGCTACGATGTCTTGGTTGTCAGTAGGGTGTTCTATTTCTGCCCTGCCTCTCCGAAACCGGACGCGTTAGTCGGGAAGCGTCCGACGTAAAACCCGTGAGGTTCCACGGCGTTCACCCCGCGTACGGTAAGTAGAACCGTTTTCATAAGGGCCGCGACAGCCTCGAGTTCACAAGATTAAAGCGACCCAGAGACGACCTTCATAAGTTCGATCATTTCCACGAAGCCTTTAAAGGGCTGGCTCTGCTCCCGCTGAACCTTATGTTAACCACCCTCGTGTATCCGCTGAGCTTGATAACTCTACTCCAACTGACCTGCCCTCCTCATATCTATGTAAATACGATCGGACTCCAGCTATACAGTATGTAGATGATACGATGTACAAAGATAACAACCACATGCATGATCATGTTCATACGCTTATTAGTACGATATCAAATAGTGTAGATTACTGGCGGGAAGTTGCAAAGTTGATGGTCGTTCAACCCAATACTTTCTATCTGACCACTGGTCGGGCAGATACTTTACACTGCACGACCTTGACTTAGTATCGCATGAAACGGGAAGTTAACACGTACAGGACGTACGTATCCTGAAAAGCATACGAGGTTTACGAGTAGTCGTAGTATAAGCTTTTAGACTAACTGTTGTGTTA
>JRHT02000119.1:0-69233 GCA_011800875.2 Suillus brevipes Sb2 | reverse complement strand
CCCTTGTTGCGCAGATCGCTTTTCTACGGCGAAGCCGGTGCTACCACCTGTTACCGACGACACGGTCACCTTATTAGGTAGGCAGGTGTTACTTCATCGGTTAACTTCGACACCGAAAGAGGTACTCACCTGTGTTGGTGTGCCTGTGTAGTGGTTTCAGGTGTCACCCAGTGCTGATATATTCTCCACAACTTGAACTCGTGGTAATTGTTGAAAGGTAGTACGTAGCGCGAAAACTAAGACTTCTATAGTAGGTAAGGTATGATCGGATGGAATTTAGGAGGGGATTCCTAAACTTCTTAGACCGTCATTGTACAAGATCCAATAGTCCGGGGCGGGAGCTATCGGAGACCCGACTTGTTATATCAAAGCCTGCGGATAAGTACACAGATTGCGGACTGGAAGCCTTCAAGCAGCCAGGATGATAGCACTCACTTCATATGGTAAACTTAGAGCTGAGCTGCTACGAATGGTACGAGATTGAACGTCGTAGAACGGTCTCTCGGCTGAGGGTCACTCACCCTCGCGGAGGTTTAGTTGCGTCGTTCTCACGCTTCCAAATAACTTGCACTTTCGTCAGAGTAAATAAACGCATGTGGTTATCCACATCAAGTCATCAAAGCCTTACTATGTATGTGGAGTAGCTTTAGCAGGAGATCGCCGTAGGACCCGATCCATACTCTGAGCAATTTTGTATTTCAGGGTAGTTATACTCGGAACGCCAGCCAAAGAGGTTCATAGAGTCTGAGCAGAGTCATATATGATAAAAATCCTAGCAGAAATTCAATGTACATACTGACAATCCAAGTGATGGTCCAGACCGTCTCAGCTGAAGAATAAGCACTTCAGTCAGACCCGATTTTGAGCTAGAGCACGAAAGAGACAACTGGGACGACGATCATTAAAGAAATCAGGAAGGGCAAGGGAAGCACAGTGCAACGGCAAGGAATTTAGCCCAATAATTTCACTCACTTTCAGAACAACATGCACTGGAGCCCCGCCTCCGGATACTCAAGGAGTCCAGATCCGTCGACAACTTGTGAGTTAGCACTTGGTTGTAGGCATCGGAGTTCAGGAGCAGAGGACGCCCTGACCTCACGGTGAGATGTCGACCATCAATATTTCCGGGGACAGCACATTACTAGCAGGTGGGTCATCCGATTCTCAAATGCGGATATGGAACTTGGCCATGGACACGGGCGAGCTACTAGTAGCTGGTCCATTCGAATTCGGCGTAGAACACTCCAATTATCGGGAGACTCTCAGGCTCGGAAGCTGGCAATGTCGTCATACTGGAAATGTCGTGTGCAGGATGCGCAGTTAACACAGAAATTGGAAGTACAAACATCTACTACTCACCACCTCGTGCCAGGCCAAGTTCGCCGGTGCTCTGGACAACAAAAGACAAATCCATTATGACTCTTATCCGTTTCGCTTTGGACGCCCGAGCGTTTACGAAGCCCGCCTCTTAAGTTCGCCGTTCGTATTAAGTAGTTCCGAATTCACGCCGCGGCATAGTACGCGATGACATCACAGAGACGACGTGGATGTTTCGGGTTCGCCTCAACCAGGTTATACTTCGTCACGCAGGCGCCGTGGTGTTTTATCAGAATGGTTGGATTATTGCAGAATAGTCATCTTCGAAGGAAATAAAGTTTCAAATTTGGGGAAGTGGTCGTACGTTGTTTCAGGGCAGGCTTGCCGTGGGCGCCTCATGCATTCGCTTGAAGCTTTCAACTATTTGACCAGATGCATCAACAATATTGATCGCATACAGCACCAATAATCACTGACTTGAACACGAGTGATTCATCTCACCCCATCCAGTATGCTTTGGCATTACCGTACTGCATTGTTGGCGCCTTTTGTATATCACAAGCCGCAAAATACATACGCAAGGTCAGATTTTTTCTTATTCAGCCTTCAACTCACTCAGAGCATCACCAACAGGATGCAGGTACCATTGAAGTTGAACCCAGTGATAGAAAAGTCTTGTTCGGTTCAAAGATAGTCCGTTTCCGTAGACTCGACCTCGACTCCACGGATGATCAAGATGGACGGACTGATGGCGCAGGCGGTGTCGAGAGGATTGTAGTACAAAGGTGTGTTATCACCATCACAGCTCAATCATGATGTTGTGCAGGCAAAGCACCCAGGATATGCTGCGACTGGTGCCATGCTGCATCGTGTTCTACCCTCGCCTATGGTAGTGTTGCAATCAATTCTCGAATTTCATTTATAATTCACGACACGGTTGGGCCTGAGGGCCGCTTTGGTAGCCCTAAGAACCGCGCTGGTGGCCAACAACAAATTTCTGTGAAACAGTGCGATGAAACAAGTACCCACATGTACATTGCATACTTGGACGATACACGAGCTTAACCCCTAGTCCAACCTCGCCACGGTTCCTCCGCGAATCCAATGATTCATCTGCAAAAGCTTGCCGGCATAGCGTCTACCCACCACTGCGGCTCTCTGCCCATGAACCTAGTGAGTTCATCAACCTGTGTCTGAGTAGGGCGCCGACGATAACTGTCCGGCTGGTCGTTGAAGATATACAACACGAGAACGAAACCATCAACTATGAATTCTGCTGGGACTGCATGTCCAGGTGGCAGGATTGCATACGCAGTTGACAGTGATTGAGTGTGGAAGGTCTTGTTGAAGCTGTAACTGGGGTTTGCTCTGGCGTTGGTCCTGGCTTTGGTTTCAGAAAGGTCGGGATGTAGCTCGGCGAGGAAGGAACGAGCGGTGTCGTCAAGCCACTTCTGAGATATGGCGTAGCCGTACATCTGAGCGTTACGTTGCGGAGGTGGAAGAGATATATTGATACGGTTTGGCTTGGACAGTTTGGAATTGGGACGTCCAGAATTGTGCTGTGAGTCCAAGTCTTGCTTGGCTTCACCAAGCTGCGCAAGAGTGATTGGGAGGGATATCAGTAAACAACACCTGGACACACCTGCATGCTATATATCGCTCCATCGAGGCTTTGTGATTGTCGAGACATGGTCAATACTTATGATGTTGGAACTTGGTTGGAACGTCATGGAGCAAGTGACTCGATTTTGGCACTCCGAATTTGTCACCCAAGAACAAGCACTAGTACTGTTTCTCAATGGCAAAAATTAACACCGATCTTGGATATATCTCGCCATTGGTGCCGCTGCCAACGACCCGAGCCAGAGGGAATGCTACTGGTATGCAATCAGTCTGGAACATCTGGATTCTGCTTGAACAACTACCTTTTCAATTTTCGCACACTCGACTCAAGCCTGCTAGTGCTGCCGCGGTCCGTTCAGATCCACGATTCGAACTGAACTCTTGGTCCGGTCCTCTGTGATTCGGGGAGGATGCTCGATGAAGCAGTCGTGAGCTAAACATTTTTTTCAAAGACGAAAGAGATAGGATCGCGTATCTTGTGCGTAACCCTATACTGAATAGTTTTTTTGAATTCATGTAAGATATGACGCCACTCAAGTAGTGCGTACAGGTATTGGCCACACACTCATTAGCCCGTACGACTATCAAATATTGTAGGATCCTAAAATTACATCAGGGATCATATAGCCCTGTCAGGTTGGTTTCCCATAACAGACTATGAACCCGGCCTGAAAGTCTACCTTTTATCCCCCGAAAACTGCTGCCTATATGCACTTATACTTCCGCCAACTTCGTCGAACCAGAACACGACTCAACACTGTCCTGCTCTGGCGTAGCTGCTCGTGCGACATTAGTTCCTTCTGCTGCAATCGACATAACTCCCGCGAATGCTAGAGTCGTAGGCGCTGCAGTAACTCGGGTCGACCAAGCATTTGTATATGCCCTCCCCCGTGCCACGCGTATGATGATGAACAATTGCGTGATGCCCTATGTTGTGTGAAATAAAAGAAGTTAGTATCAGAGATATGGATGACTCAAGTTTCTATCTGCTTGCCTGAACTTGGACAATCGACAGAAAGCATAGAGTGGTGAGAGAGTTTGAATGGACAGCAAACGCAACTATGTAGACAATGATGAAGATACCATATGTCATGGCGGACTCGACGACCATGCGGATGATGGTATCGTAAATGCTAGAATCATACTCGGCCAACGCCTCCTTCATCTGGCCCCGCATGGAGAGTAAACGTTTTGCCACGAGAAAGGTGTAAAGCATGGTGTGCACCACTTGTATGGCGAAGTATATAAATGTGGTGTTGATATTGTAAAATTGGGCCCCGGTACCCGCCTCGACCAAGACGATGATGGCTACTCCTGCTCAAGATGTTAGTAGCTAATATCGTTTGACGGTGAACAATGCGACTGCACCGATCATAGTAACATAGATGGTGACCATGGGGATCACCACGCGTTTCGTCCAGTTCCATACTGCGAAACATCGGTAAAGCTGAGCATGTCAAGGCGTCAGGCTTGCACACATGGCGAACATTCAGCTTACAAGCAAGCCTTGCATCAACCACTCCGCGACGTAACCACTAGACGAGACCGAGATTGTCAACACTGTCTGGAGGCGAATAGGCGAAGAAGCTTACCAGCATATCGCCAAGAAGTTGATACGATACTTCATTGCATTGTGGATCAGTGCGACAGGACCACCAGGCGCATCACGAAGGTCTATAAATATCGTCTCCGTATATCTTGCGTTGCAAGAAAAGCTTATCGTCTCCAACGAGAACGTGATTAGTGTGTAATAAAGAAGGGTGCGGCGGCCATTTGCGATTTCCTGCCCGTGTCGAGGACGTTGCAAGAGGGCAGTCACGGCTTGTACGGTAAGGAGAAAGTATACCCCTATTGCGGTACATAAGTCAACTTGCGAATCATCGTATGCGAACGAAACACACCGTAGGTTACACACCCCAACATCATTCCAACGAGACGAGACCTTTCAAGCGACAAATTTGTCTGCGGGGTATAGGATGACATGACTCAAAATTTGGGAAGATGAGGAGACGTCGGGAAGAGGCGTCCTAATGTTTGGCACTGTGCGGTGAGAATAACCCGCAGGATGGTAAAGGTGACCAGAGAATAGGCCCGTATATAAACACTCGGAATAGAGTTTTCACTTGGGAGAGAGAATGCATTGGCCGGGAATCCACAGTAAGTTGAGACCCTTTTACGTAGAGCGATGTGCCGAGAACGACAAAGGGTTGATATATTAATGCGATTATCCACAGTGCGACGCGCCTTAAAAACTTTGACGTGTGATCGCACGAGATGATAGGCTAGCCCCGGTCGTAGCCTCGGGCGCTGTTTGTCGATGACTATAGTCCTCGCTTTGCTGAATTATGAATTAGCTGCTCGTCGCGCCGAGCAAACCAATGACGTCTGTATACATACCGTTCATTAAATTCTTCTAGTGCCTGCTTCAGACTCGCTCTATGCATTCAACCAACGAGCAAATCCTGACGCGCCCTGGTAGGTACATATTCGTTCACCTTGTGCCTTGTGACAGGAACGAATATCTTCTGTCGGTCTGCCTTACCAGATCAGAAAAAATGATGTGGTTCAGCAATGCAGGGACGAACGAAAGACTCTTGGCTGTCTCAGACATCTTATGTAAGTGGTGGCGAGAAGGTAAAACATGGGTGTAACTCACTGGTCCCAAGAGCTCACGGCAAGCTGGGCCCGTAGGGCCCAATAACATGCGGAGATAAGATCGTGCATGTTCCGCATGTAAAGAGTGGTGTCATTGTGAATCAACGTATGGGAAAGCAGGAGCCATGTCAGACAGTTTGAAGGTCTGGAAGAAACGCCGCTGAGCGCCAGGGAGTGAGGGAATGAAGTTGGCATTGACGTTATCATACTTGATGCAATTCCATGACATAAACGTTCGGAAAGCAAAAGGGTGTTGGCCGGGTGATAAATTAAACGTCGACGAGAGCCAACGTCCACCGTCGCGGTGGGCCGCCACGTAAGATTAACCATGGTGAAAGTGTCAGCCTGAGATGGTCGTGATAATGAGCAGCCAATGCGACAATCGTAAAGTTGGAGCCGCGTAACTTTCGTTACTGGTTTATACGTAAGTGTGTCTCACGTGCATAATCAGACACTACTCAGGCTGGTGCTGCAAGGAGACGATATGAAGTTACCACGATAAAAACCTTCGTATGCTTGACAGGCCGCAAGATTCTAGCCCTTTGATTCGCTAACAGCAGACAAGATTCAGCTAGGATCGTAAATGAAAATCAATACCGCTGACACTTCGTCATCAGAGCCCGAGCCACATCAGCATCGGGGAGTAAGCTGAGTCGACAAAGGAGACTTGGCGCACAAGGGAGCCTCAAAGTTCAGAAGGGATGGTCGAATACATGAAACATCTGTCGGTATCGTGAACTTGAGGAAGAATTTGCTGCAGGACGAGCAGTCGATATTGATGCTGTTGGACTGACTCGATCTGCAATTGCCTATCGCGTGTGAATGGGTAAACTATTAAATATAGTCATTGATTTGATCACTTACGATTGAGTACTGTAGGTCAAACGGGTCATTCTATCGCACCAACAACCTGGTCAAGAATCACGCTCACCATGAACTTGAGCAACACACCCAGCAGCTACCAAGTCATTAGTACAACGGCAGTGCAGCTAGTCCGGGCCGGGATTTGAAGCTCGGCATCGTAATGACAGCTGTACGAGACTGCCCGAAAGGACCCTTGAACTGCAGTCAGCACTATTGACATTTGATCCAGAACACAGAACATACCAGTCAACGCCCTGTTACCAGCAGAATTTTGGCTTTGGCTCGCTTAAGGAGTAAATATTTTTGGACTCACGTGGATGCACGGAGATCTCATTCGACCGTGAGTGCACGACTGGAACGACGCGTGCAAAAGACTCTATTTTGTGTGGTACCTTGAAGGAGTCCGCATGATTCATCATTGCTGACAGTAGGGGGGTGATGATCGGTGAAGGCTGTTGCACGCAAGGCAACGGAGATAGTGCTTTGCGTCAAATTCGGACTCTGTTCTTCAACTCTAAAGCATGCTCACCAATGAGGCGGAAAGTAGCTGGTCAGGGAAGTGGGGCGAGGAGAAGAAACGTAGAAACGGGCGAGTTTGTGTTGTAATAATGTGCCGTGAACATACCTATGCCTCAAGTCATTTGAATGAGAACTTCGTCCCTTTGATCTGGCTGGACATGGGGATTGGTGGAACGTAAATCAACCGAGATCATCATGCAGATAACGGGTTATATTTGAAGAACTTACGTCCGAGATTCATTACCACCGCACAATAGCGAGAGGCAGGCTGCTGTAATTCCCACATCGCGGACATAGGTTGAAGATACAGCGAACACGCCAAATGAGAGTAACCAAGTTGCTATATTCCAGATCGTGAGCCACCGTAATATTGAACAACATGAGCCACTCGACATCCAAATTATCGAAGTAAAAAATATGAAGTCCGTTGTTGCATATAACAACAATCGTCTCGGTAAACACAAAACAGATAACCCATCACTATCATGAATGTCAGCGTACAGGTGCAGGTATATTAGTATATGCAAGGCTAAATGAGATAGTCAATGGCACACTGGATTCATGATAAGAAGATCATCGCGAAGAGGGTACCGGTGACACCAGCGAGGGCAGACACGCCGAGAGTGGCAGCACCGCCGGTCTGGGTTGAAGAAGCAGCGCCAGCTGTGTTCGTACCAGTCGAGGTTGCCTTGGCAGTACCTGTAGCGCCGCTTGCTGAGGCGGAGACGCCGGTAGGGGTCACGGTGGCGAGACCAGTGTAGAGGGCAGCGCTGGCGTAAGTTACACAGTTCGATGAGGCGGGAACAACAGCTGTGTAGGGGGGGTTGACGACGCCAGAGTTTGGCTGGGTGTAGGTCATGGTGACGCCGCCAGTGACGTAGAGACCAGCAGGGGTCTTGAGGTCAGCTGCGCAAACCTCGAAGGTACCGTTCTGGGCGTTGTTGGGCATGTTGTAGCTGCAGCCCATGCGGTCATAGATGTTCTGGCAGTAAGCGGACTGGTTTGCGCTGCTAGAAGCAGGATCACAGATTGTGATACAGAAGGCGTTGCCACCCATGAAGCTGCGGTGCGTGAGAACGAGAACGGGAATCGAGTTATTTGAATTTCTTACTTTGTCCAGTCGATAACTTGCTGGTACGAGTTGTTGTTGCCACCGTTACTTGGGAACGCGTTGGAGTACATCAAGCCTCCAAGAGGATTCCCACGCTGACTAAAAGTCAATTCAAGTCTAATGAGGAAAATTAAGAGACTCACAAGGTCAGCACCGTGCGGGTCGAGTTCCCCTCCGTAGTCGCCAGCATTCATGTTAACCTGAGTCTGGTCGATGAAACCAGCGATTTGGATGTACTCGGATGTAACGAGATACTGAACACCCTGGAGGGCACCGTTGGGAATGAGGCGAGTGCCGTGGCCAGGCTTTGTGCACCATGCAACTTCCTCCTGCTCAGTATCGCCGATGGTAGAGTTGGGGCTAGGAGGTGCCCACAAGCAAAAGTCTAGGCATTATGAGCGAAGAACGCGAGTGGAGTTGTTAATAAGAGACGGACCGTCAATGTGGTTCACCATGGAGGTTTGGCACAAGGAATTCTGGTTCTCTGTGGTAGAGTTACAGATATTGTAGCCGACCTGAGGCCCACGGATAGCAGCAGTGTTGTAGTCGACTTGGTAGGGCTTAAAATTTGATTGTTAGTGAAGAAGGTACACACGAGAGGACCAGAAAGCTCACGATTCCTGACGGGTAGGCATAGGTCTTGTCGACCAGCGGTGTTGGGTCAGCTGGGTCAGGTTGAGCAAGGGCGAATTTTGAGGTGGCAGCAATGGCTAATAGCACGGAAAGAGTGGAACGAGACATGTCTCAAAGTTCGGTGGTGGTGGGAGAAGAAGGAAACAAAGAACGCTCTGTGTTTTGTGTGTGAGGAAGTGAGCAGAAAAAAATGGGGCAAAGCGCAGTCGGATCAAAGGCTGAAATAGGCTGACAGAATTAGTTCAGCCACCGGAAATAGAACAGTTAGTCCTATATTTAGAACAACATCACGCTGCTTCAGGGCCTGAAACATAGCCACATCGGCCTTGCTCACGTGAATGGCCGACATGACTTGCTTGCGTGTTGCTTGCGTGGCAATTTGCGTCGTCTTCTCCACCTTCGAGTTGGTCACCGACTCTGCCGCCGTCACATCAATATCACGATGTCCAAGTTCAACAAGGGAACCGTGAACCATGGACTCGTGTTTGAGGTGGTTGCCAACAGTGTGTGTGGTGCTCACCTGTCACAGTGATCCATAGATCAAGGTCACCCTTACGGTAGATGACTATTCTACGGTAAGGCGACCTTGGACTGTGCTCACATTGATGGCCAACGTATTTGCGGTCTGGACTGACTTGCTTGCGTCGTCACCACCGCCATCAAGATCATGTCGTATTTAGGATAGTTGTCAGCGTGTGGCAAGCTGGTGGAGCGACGTGATAGCAGTAAGGCGACCTTGGGCTGTGCTCACATTGATGGCCAACGTATTTGCAGTCTGGACTGACTTGCTTGCGTCGTCACCACCGCCATCAAGATCATGTCGTGTTTAGGATAGTTATCAGCGTGTGGCGAGCTGGTGGAGCAACGTGATAGAATATCCGAGGTGGGTAGCTGCTCATTTATTGCATCATATTCATCGTCATTACACCAATCCAACAACTGCAGGACACGTCATACTCCTTTTCTGTCACGAACCCCTATAAAAAGTGGGTCTTTATAACGTTTCGTTCCCCCTCACCGTCATGCCAAATTCACAACAACACACCATGGATAAATTATCTTCTGTTATTGCTGCTCTCGATGCAGGAAAGCTCCCCACTCAGAAGCAGGTGGATACCGCAATCGATTGGACACTCCAGAATATCGTCGCGAGCGTCGAATCTTCTGATGCGGGAAAGCTCAGCGACCCAGGGAAAGTTCTTGCGCACGGTATACACGACCTACTCACAGCGTACAAGAAACTTGGGGATAACAAAAATTGTGAGCCTGTCTCAACGCCCATCAAAGTTAAAATCTAATGCATAAACAGATGACAACCTCTTGCAAGAAGTCCTGTGGCACCTCTCTGAAGGAGATTTCGTAGACACGCGTGTCGAAGCGATTGATACAGACGAGGCTTCCGCCGATCTCCAATCCATTCGCTCCGCCATTCGCGCTCTTTTACACATTATTTGGACCAATGTCAGCGGCGAAGGAAGTGTCCTTCTGAACGACTTTGCATCGTTTGCACGTCTCGCGATGGCTGACCTCGCAGGAGCAATTGAAACAGGAGCCGCTTACACCAAGGAAGGTCTACGCGAGTTCGATTCGGAGGTGCAGCAAGGCGAGCGGGACAACCTGGGGCGCAAGCGCAAGACCCCAGAAGAAATTGAAATGGAGCGCGAGGAAGATGCAAAGGCCAAATTCGAGAAGACGATGGACACTGCGAAATTGGCCGGATCCAAGGCTATAGGCGTTGGGCAGGAGGTGAAGGCATCCGCTGAAGAAATGGCTGAGCGTACCCGTGTTCGCCTGCAGGAGACTTATTATCATGTTTGTCTTTTCTTTTGCCCGATTTTACGTTGCTAACAATGTCTCGTGCAGATCTGTGAACGTGCGCAGAAGGATGAGGATTATCACCGTGCTCTTTCCACATTATTCGACACTATCTCGAAGTGGATTAATAAGTCTCTTGATACTGCCGCTGACATCAACCAGTCTACTACGCTTGAGGCCTTCATCGACGATCCATCTGAAGAGAAGCATGTGCTTGAAGCGCTCCGTGGCATCCGCACTCTCGTCGAGCGCGCCGCTGGTGGCAAGTCCCTGGATGACGCCTTCGCCAAGGTCCGCCTGTGCGCCGTACACGTCAGGAATGACGAGGATCTCAAGAAGTGGTTCAACGATTTCTTTGCTCATGTCCGGAAGAGTCTCGACGAGCCTGGCCATGCACGATCAGAAGATGCTCATCGCATGCATCAACAGCTCAGCGAGCGGTGGAAGAAGCTGCTCAACCAAGACTCGGATGTGGGGCGCAAGTGGAAAGAGGATGTGCGAGCTCTCAGGGACGAGCTTCGTGAGTTCCAGCAGGCGATCGCAAGGGATCCAGACTTGCAACGCGTGCGCAAGGCACACGCTACGTTTGGTAAAGACATGGCGCAGAGCATTGGCATGAGCGGACAGATCGGTATGCAGTTTGCCCTCGATCAAGCCTCGTGGTTCTGGCAGGACGTGTTCAATGTCTATGCACCACGCCTTTTGCGCGTCATCAAGGACGTTCCGATCCCAAGGTAAGTTCCAAGTCCACCGCGCGTTTTCAGCATCTGCTGACAAGTTTGATAGAACGGAGTATGTTGACAACGAGATCGAATTCGTGCTTGAGAATCTCGACATCTCCTCGCTGAGCTTGCTTCCTGGACACGTCTACATCCGTAATATCACTGATGTCGACATCACCGCACCCGCTGGGTCGCAGTCAACCACCACTGCCATTGGCACACTCACGCACATCCGGATGCAAGCAGTCCAGCTCGCGCTCAAGGAAGTCTCGTTCTTCTACAGGGATAAGGTTGCTACTGTCGGTCCCAAGGATTTCACGGGTCTTATGGAGTTTAGTCTCCCGCCAAAGGGCATTGACATCGACCTCAAGTTCCGCTTGATTCCAAACACGCCCCAAGGTCTCAAGGAACGCGAGCATCTTGGACGGTTCTTCAAAATCGAGCGCGTCGAGGTGAATGTGGCGGAAGATGTTGACATGCAAGTTAAGCAGTCCAATCACCCCATCCTTGCATCTGTCTTCAGGCCCGTTATTATGCTTCGCTTCCGCGAGGCGATTTCACGCACCCTTGAGGAGCAGATCAGGGGGTTGTTCGATACCACCGACGCTTTGGCGTTCGATATTGGGCGCCGCTCAGAGGTGTTCAAGGATGCTGGACTTGGAACTGCGTCGTCTGTCATTGCTGCAATGTGGAGCGAGATAGGGAAGCTTCGGCGGATGGAGGGTGGTTTGCTCTCCGGTTGGAGGGCAACTGGAACGGGAGTTGTCAAGGATGATTTGGGCGGCAACGCGAAGATTGCGATGGGTGCAGAACCACAGATTCTTTCGGGGGAGAAGAGAGGTCCACTAGGAACTAATGCGGAACCGCTTGCACAGAGGATCCCGGGTGTTGATGCTGGAGGTTCCTTGGAAGGTGCGACGACTGCCATTGAACGCGTAGAGCAGGCCGGGAAGGAAGGGCTCAAACAGGTTAGGAGTTTCAAGCACAGCGTTGAGCACAAAAAGAGGGAAGAGGAGAAGCGTAGGGGATGGCAGAGCCCAGCGTTTGACATTTAATAATCGATAGCTTTTTTTTCTTATTTTCTCGGTCTTTATCGCGATGTACAAAAGCACATGAATAAACGGATTAGTGTACAATGCGAAATGCTGGGGTGATCGACTATTCCCGCTTCCTCTTGAGGTTACTACGCGCGTTTGTACCCTGTATAGCACATAATGGTCCTTTTTCGAGTGTCTTGTGTTCTGTAGTATCGAATTCCATTCCTAGATCTTCGAGGAGCGTCTCGGCCTCTTGGGGTGGAAGTGAATCTGTCGCAAGCTGCCAAAATCTATCTTGGTAATTAGCAAGACGACTGGAAGCAATGGATGCGTTGACGGTCTGGAAGGGTCAGTGGTGAGCAAAGAACTGACGTCATGAAAACTTTTCTTCGGCGAATCCATTCCTGTCGCCATTTTGCCCAGTCGGCATCAATCTTGACGAGTTCCTCCGCAGATATGAGCGGTGCACCAGAGCGAAGCGGGATGAGTCTTTCAGTGAGTTGCGCTATCTTTTTCGGGACAAAGATATGTCATATGTGTTCACTCAAAACAGACAAGAATCGTGCACTTACTCCCTGATTCGTGCTCGCAATCTGGGCCTCAAGTTCTTCGTCCGTCGGACAGTTTTTGAGTTTTGACAGTTCTTTCGCGGTCGATGGTAGATAAGTGGGTTGCATCTGCGTTCCCTTAGCGCCTACCTGCCGTTATAGCCTTGACCTCTGCTGCAAGTACGTTGTTATTGTCCTCGACTGTCTTGCACTCGGCCTCCAGTTCTGTAAGCTTGTCAGCGGGAACCGCGTCGATGCTAGCCTGATTGGCGACGAAGAAGCTCGTTTTTCCTGCATAGACCGTAAAGTCAAAAAGCTCTCGTTTATAAAGACGTACGCACCATATGTCTTCTGCACGATCTCCCCTTTTTCTGCTAGAGCGGCGAGGATTTTCTGGGTTGTAGCCTTCGGCACTGCACCTTTCAGGTTGGCAGCGACATCTACAGCACCAAAGGGACGGTTCATCTGTTGCAGGTCATGTCAGTATAGCGCATATATGCGCCTTTTTCTGGGTCACTCTTTTCAGATATTGCAATATTGCATCTTCGGCTAACGCGGCGATATGAGAAAGGGATGAAAGAGTAGGGATTGAGCTACCTTCTTGGCCTTTGAGGACCTTTACATCTGAGCCTTTTGCTTTGCTTGCCATTGTCAGTGTGAGAGCGATGTCGATGATGATGATATATAGGCCGATGGACGCCGCAGGACGCGCCGAGATATTTGTATGCGTTTGTGGGTCACGTGTGGCACAAGTCGAATCTTGTGATTAATACGCTTCGGCTTTGCTTCGGGCGAGTGACATTCCTCCGTTTCCTACATGAGTGTGTCGTTCAGGATATAACAACAGCTGGGGCTAGTGGTATTCATGAGTTCTACTGTCTCTCACCAGCGAGACAAACGTTCATTCGACTATGCTATTCGATCTGGAATTGCTGGTGGTTTGGCAGGATGCATCGTATGCCATCATTTTTCTCATGCTCTCTGCGATTATTTGACCGCCGCATTTATAGGCAAAGACAGCAGTGGCCCCTCTTGACAGAGTCAAGATCCTTTTTCAAGCTTCAAACCCTGATTTCCAGAAGTATGCCGGTATGTATACGTGATAGCGCTTCTCCGCACCTACCTCCAAGCAGATTGACTCCATGCCCCCAAAGGAACTTGGACCGGAGCTTATCGAGCCGGACTCGCAATATACAGAGATGGCGGTACAAGAGGATTACTTCAAGGCCACTCCGCGACTCTTCTACGAATATTTCCGTACGCGGCCATAAAGTTCATGGCCTATGACCAATGGAGAGCGGTACGTCCACCATTTCACTTGTGCATGCACTTACTTACTGTACCATTCAGCTTTTGATACCGGATAGGGATAAAGAAACGAATTTTAGACGGTTTACTGCTGGCGCTCTTGCAGGTGAGCCAGGCCCTCAGTCATGTCCTTTCATTCAATCGTATTCGCCGCAGGCATGACCTCCGTGACTTTCACCTACCCACTCGAGTTGGTCCGCGTACGCATGGCGTTCCATAGTCGGCTGTCCAGTAATTCTGACGGCCAAACGCGTCCATCCTTCCTTAGAGCTATGCGTGTCATATGTAACGAAGGATCCACACCTTCCCCTGCAACGCGGACCACGACGGCGCAAGTCTTTGAACGCTTTCCCGTTCTCAAATTTTACCGTGGCTTCACTGTGACCATGGTGGGCATGATTCCCTACGCCGGCACGGCATTTCTCACTTGGGATTTCTTGCGGGCGCATTTCTTCCCAGTCATAGATGACCACTCCAAGCGACCTCACTCCTTGGCAAATCTAGCCATTGGCGCTGTTTCCGGTGCAATTTCACAGACTGTATCGTATCCCTTTGAGGTCGTTCGTCGGCGAATGCAAGTCGGAGGTTTGACTAGACCAGATAGGTGGCTACGGTGGGGAGAGACTGTGCGTGCTGTGTACGCAAGTGGAGGGTGGAGAGGATTCTACGTCGGATTAGGAATAGGTTACTTGAAGATCATACCCATGACTGCCATCAGTTTCGCCGTTTGGCAAGGAGGCAAAAGTCTGCTGGGTGTTTAAATATCAGACTATTCATCCGTCAAACAATACATTTTCCATGCAAACATTGAAGAGCTATTGTTCTCGCAGCCAAAAAAAAATGCAAACACTGGTGTACATCTAGTACGACCTTGAGCTATTGACGTTGTCAAGTGAATATCATCAAGAACTGACATCGTATACATAACGCGAATGAAACTACATGAGGAGGAAAGCAAGGGTAAAAATACAGGGAGCTTATGAAGGATCGGGGTGAACGACAGCACCTCGTCCCCTTCCTCTGAAACCCCTTCCTCTCCCGCGATCAAGATGCGGTACAAACCCTCGTCCTCGCAAACTACCTCTAGGACGATGGACAGCACCGCCTCTCCTTGGGGCACTGTCGTCATGAGAGGAGAGAGGCTGATTGTTAGCGTTCATAACAAGTTGCAATGTCGATGCAGAAGCTTCGCCTCCCGAGGTGCCTTCTGCTGTTGATGCAGGACGGCCGTTTGTTGTGAATCCACCACGCCCATTTGGTGGGCCTGCGTGGCCATTGAAAGAAGGGCCTCCACGAGATACGCGAGGGACAAGTCCTCCACGACCCCGGTTCGGATTGGACATAATTGCTACAGGCGGTTGGTGTTGGCTGTGCGGAAGTCAGCACTGTATGTAAACCTTGAACACGAGAACTTCACCTCTGTGAAGCTGAACGGAATCCGGCAACAGCTTGATGCCCAGGAGCAGGTTGGATGGCCGGATAGGGACCAGATCGAGGTTTGAAAGGAACATTTGGGCGAGAAGGATACGTTGAGCCAGGGGAGGTGGAAGCGATGAATTGGAGGTTGCTCAGGTTTAGACATGAATTGAACTCCACAGTCGAACCTCGATACTGAGAGCACCTACAAATCACAAGTTTTAAATATCTCAAGGCAGAAGAAGCGTTCCACTTACCTGTCCCCAAGCGTTGTGCCAGACATAAATGGCACATCCCATATGACATCCATCGACTTGGTGTTCAACCCAATGACAACACCCTTCGCAGACAACGGAACTCCACCCGAATCTTGAACCATAGTAACCCTGTCTCCCAAGGCAAAGTGCTGGTTCTGGAGTCGATAGATAGCGTACGATGGTTTCACAACTGCGTGGCGAGGGATGTTCTTCACGATGGCTTTCTTGATTGTCGCCTTGGACCTGTTCTTATTAATGTCATCGGCAACCTGTTCAATTTCTTTGACGGTGCTCTATAGACAGCTTGAGTAAAATACGACTCGGGATAATCAGTGACTCTGACATACCTTCGCTAGGTTGTCTGAGAAGAGGGAAACTGGCTCAAGATCTCGGATCCCCTTCGATTTCAACCACGACTTTACTTCCTTGACACTCGCATCAGCGTGAGAGTCAAAGATGTCCGTAGCACGGGCCATATCTGTCATCCTGGAGATGAGATCAAGGAATTATTGGGCTAGTCCAACAACTTACCGTCGCCCCCTCGGTCCAGAATCACGAAAATTTCTGGGAATTTATCCTACAAAGAACTGAGTTACAATTCAGATGCGGTTTGGATAGGACCAACCTTATATTCACGAATGAGGTCAACTGCCTTCTCGCTAAACTCCCAATAGCGACCATTTTTCCGCGAGTAGTCAATAACCTTCAAGCTCTTGGCCTCGAACTTAATGCTTAGTCCGAGATTATTCTTTTGATGATCGGAGGTGAGGACCATGAAGCTTGATGTGATCTTGGAGAGCGCTCTGGGTGACATTCCGATTGCGGAAGCGGCTTTGAACGATGGCAAGTAGTACTGGGAAACACGACTGTCAACAATAGTCCTGAACTTCTTGTTCTCCGTTTTATCTGAAGAGAAGAACTATGAGGTCATTTAGAAAGATAAATCGTGTGGGAGCATTGCAACATACTGCCAAGACAACAGACAAAGCGCTATCGGTAGTTGAAGACACCTGGGCAGCCACACCATACGCATGTTCGCCCAGAAAGAAAATGTTCGTTCCATCAGGAAATTCCTCCGACAAAGGTGGAGCATCCTTCTCGAGGAACCTAGGATCTTCAGACGCAACTTCTGAGATGACCATCTGGACGGCTTGTTCGAGTTCTTTTTCAGGTCCTTCGTAGTCCTTTACTAATGCCCCTGATTCCAAGCGTTTCAAACCTGCACGAATGTGTAAGAATGAACATCCATAAAGTACCAGCACGGACCTTTAAGCGGACGGACGTGCACTAGGACATCGACGTCACCAGTGATCACACCACATTTCTTTGAGTATACCGACACAATCCGCTCAGCTTTGCTCTTCCAATGGCCCAAACCCTGTTGAACATGCGGATTGGAAACAATCTTTGCCGGGGTACCAGGCACGAGTACCAACTTCTCGTATTTGAATAACGCATCAGACACGGCGGTGACCAACCCCTCTTGCAAGAAGGGCCAACCGATGAAGGTGCGTTTGCCAACCATTTCCTTGGCGATATCCTCCACCTTGCGATTTTCGTGAGGATTTTGTATGTGAACTACCATTGATTTGTTGCGGCTTTCGGAGCCGTGCACATTGACGCCGTGAAATCCTAGCTGTGCTGTGTGGGGTAATGTATCCAGCGAGGGGAATCCAGCAAGGGCTTCTGCACCGAGACATACACCTTCGCATAGTCCAGGCACGAGATGGAGTCCGTCAAGAGTTGGTAGGTCGAAGGATTCCATCTTGCAAGTGCAACGATAAATGGGAGGGAAGAAGTCTGGCAACGATGAAGGATAGACTGTGGACTCTCCAGGATTGAAGGAAAATTTAGTACTGGTTCCAAAGCCATTGCGGCGGCGTTCTTCTGGAGTTAACCTATGTTCTCGGGCTGCGTGCATGGAACAATGACGAATTACAGCCAAAAAGAAGAACTTGCCACTCACAATTCATGGCTCGTAACAACCGTTGCTCGTCAATGAAGGGAATCTTGACAATCGCTTCCCATTCTTGCTTCTTCCCATTTAAGTCTTGCTCGAATTCGAGGGGGTAGAAGTCCAATATCGGTGAACTTGGATCATACATTAGGTCCTATGATCGATTAGTCTATGATGTATGATACAGGCCACTGGACATACTTGATATGCTGTCGGTATATGATCCATGCTGGCGGACGGGAGGACGCCCATCAGTTGTTCGAAAGGATGAAAAGGTTTACCCAGCTCGAATGCGAACAACATGTCGCCAAGGCCGCGTAAATCTTGAAGAAACAGTGAATACAGCGCGATGAGAACAGGGAATGCAAAAGTACCAGATATCCGTGGGGCGTAATGGTAATCATAGAACCAGCCCCAGGAGGCGATCCCACTGTAATAGTAGTGCATGACCCATTGTAGGCCCTCTGCATAGCGGTATGTCAAGTCGTGCATCTCTTCGGGGTTGTCATAAGAGATCCCAAGTTTCTCCTACAGTGCAAACGGTTGGTCCAACGAACGGCATACTACAAGACAGGAACACACCTTGTAATATCCTCTCTTCCATTCCGCCATTTTGTCATTGATGGATTGTTCATGCCGAGCGTCAAAACCCCCACCTTCTTCATCATCCACCACAGGGGCCTTGTCGAATTTCTTCAACACTCGATCCACTGCAACCCTGCCTTCTTCATCCTCCTCATCCACGTCTTCCCACTCACCCTCACTATTTTCATTTCCGTAACCATGCTCGGCAGCAGTTTCTGTTAAGGGCTCGTCTACAACTCCGGGGAGTCGCCATGTAACAAGATTCTGGTCTTCCTCATCGTACTCGTCCCAAGTAACAGACGGATTTAACTCCTCCGCCAGTGTGCTAATGAACTTCCGTTCCCGGGCAGGGAACGTATTAGGCATCGTCAGAGCTGAATTTCGGTGCTGTGATGATTTCCTGCGACTTTGCAAGACAAACTGCTGGACTTGATCGAAAATGTCTCGTTGAGGGCGCATAAGAACTAACATGGATTAATAGTTGTTGACGGAAAGAATGGAGGATTATACCAAGCTTAGCACGCTTGCGTGCAAGTTCCATTTCTTGGACGTGTTTGCTCCGCTTTCCCTTGAACCAATTCGAGTCCGCGTATTCTTTCTCGAAGATCTCTCGCTCCCATATAGTCATTTCGTCCAGGACGACCTGCAGCCGCTTAGTATTAATGACCCCGCCCTCGTTTATGTAGCCATCTGAGAGCGGTGAGCCAATGTGCGACAGCATGAATTTCAGGACTTACCCAGCGACGGTAAAACCTTCTTGTATACATCAAACAGGCGCTCCAGCCCATTCTCGTGGATGTGTAAATCTGGAAGATTAGGTAGAAAATCATTTCCGACGAAAACGGCCAGTAGAATGAAGTCATCGATGACTCGCTCTAGGCTGTATTCAAATGCGAGAATATCTTCTATATCATGGAACTCAAGGTCCAGGTATTCGCGCATTAGCGAGAGATGTAGAAGGTAGAAGTTGAGGTTCTCCAGACTTGCGCTGGCGTTCAGTTAATCTGCTTATGCACAAAGACTACGAAATACCTTATGGCACCCTTCTTCGTCGCTGCAGGCCCAAACTTTACTTCCTCTCGAAAGCGACAGAAGTGGGGATCATGACTCAGAAGGCCAAGCATGATGAGGTCGGCATCAAGACCGTACAAACAATGCCGCACGTTCGGGTTATAATCAGGTTGTGCTCTCGATAGTCGAATGTATTCCATGATCTTGTGTTCACCTTCACCCGGTACTTCATGACCGGATAATACAACTTCCACGCCACGCCAGTTAGCATCTTCGGTAATCTTCTTGTTGACAAAGTACCGTAGCTGCGCGGATAGTCTGACCATGAAAGGAGTGCCTAAGACGGAATAAATGAGATGATACCATGTGAAACGACACAGAACACACCTGGCGTAATGCAATTACTATCGAATGCTTTCTCGTCTGGTAGCTTTTCTCCTTTCGACTCTGCCTTCTCCCTGATTTCCTTCGCTTCCTTGGCAGTGCGAAACCGTCGACTTCGTTGCTGATTCATCTTTGCCCGCGGAGCCACGCCGTCCACTGCCATAAAGAAAAGTTTCTTTGGCTTTATCTTACCAAATAGCAGGTCCACGTATGCAAATATTGCTGTGAATATTTGCTCTTCGGACATTCTGAAGTGGGCATCTTCATCATTTGGATGCGAGCCTAAAATAAATGTTGAGCACGCCAGTCTGCGCTGCATCTCAAATGAATAATCACAGTTGTGAATGATTCCATTGAAATCGAGATATAGATTGTCTATTTGGAGGTTTCAGCACGAGTACACAGAATCGGTATGACAGCTCACCAAATTCCGGAATCTTGTTCTCCTCGATCAACTGGGAAGTAAGTGGGTACCGCTCACTACCGAGAAATCAGCGTCTATGGTCAAAAGAAAACTCCTGGCTCACGAAATATAACGGAAAAACTGTTACACGACGTTTAGCTCCCTTGCGCATATATCTCACAAATTAAGGAAGCGCGAACCTTGGGGATGCCTAGAAATTAGAGAACTGTGAGCATATGTACAGAAACCTTGCCGAACAGACATACCCATAGCTACAAGGAAAGGAAGAGTACAGAACTTTACTTTGAGGATCGACGATTCTTCGAGGTTGAGGGAAGCTTATTATGTAAGCGCCGCTAAACTTTATCAAGCCTCTACTACGCTTGCTTTACGCAGTCACGATCTCGGAGACTCGAACCTCACTCAGTCCAGATTCCAGAAGTGCTTCCGCAGCAGGTTGACCATCTATTGCCTCGAAGGTTGGTATCCGTGCTGTAAGTTATCGTGAGATGTCATAAAATCTGACTATAGAGTCGCCATTTCTGAGACCTTGGAGCCTGAATTTTTTTGGCAGTGCAGCCGACCTCCGTCGTGATTCTCTCCTTCCTAGGAGATCATTAGAACCTCTGGGGATAACGCGTCTGCGGCTGCAGAGTAATTAATCCAAACAACTCGGGGTTGTCTTTGGGTGGTCCTTTCGGATCAATCCAGAGAGACTTCGACAGCCTTAACATGGCTGTTGTGGCCTTTGTTTACGGGCATCACCGCACTGGAAACACTAATAATACTACGAGGTTGTGGTGCTTTGAGCTTGTGAGTTGCTTTTGTCTGCTGTAATGTCAACCAAGAATGATTCGATTACAAAATGAACCCAGCTTCACCAAGGCTTCGAAGCTTCAAATATCATATCTGCTATTGATCTGCTATGCTCAGATCACCTTTCCTTGAGCCACATGACTGCATTAATTGGGACGAAGTCACCTTGGTATGACTTCGCAAATTCCTTTGAAGGAATTGGAACCAGTATTTCAAAGATCAAACCTATTTTTGCGCCTCGTACGTACCTCGCATATTCGAATACGGCTTACATTGCCATTTGCCGTATTTTTATGACATTATAGCCCGATGACCAGGGCAGAGAGCAGAGCACGCATAAGGTTTCGTTTGACTTGAAGGTGAATCATCTGTTCGAGCCTCAACCTTGGATTAATCTACAGGCTACGTTCTGTGGACTAAGCTAGCGAAGCGAAAGACTCATGATGATCTCGAAGATGGCAGGCTTTCCGATGATCGCATCGCACTCAGGCCTGTGTAAGATGATTCTACTGCTTCCCTGTCTCCTTGAATTGAACGCTTAGGCACCCCTATAATGCTGGCTTCGGTCAGGAACATGCTAGATAGTGGTATATCTAGTTCTAACACCGATCTTTCATGTCCGCAACATTACCGCCTACTTGTAAGTACCCTCGAATAGGGACGACCATGATCTCAATCGGTGTGCGCTCGCCGAAGTGACACCTATTTTTATAGGTTCGTGGAGAAAATCGAATGGCGACGGTGATATGCAGGTCGGCGACAGTGATGAGCTTGACCCAAATGTCAAGTGTTTGGCTTTCCCCCTTCCAGTCCCCCAATCACCCTGCCTCTGCTAGGGTTTCGAGGTATTATAAGGTTTTAACGAACTCCTGATATACTTATGGTATTTCCAGCGTTGACATTTACAGGAGCAGCTATTTTGCTAAGAGTATGAGGTCAAACTGGTCTCCGTGAGCGGAGCCCCGCGTCAGAACAACGTGAAAATACAACAATTCGCGGGAGAGTTGACGTTGGTTTGTACTGACTGTGAGTTTTGTAGCCTTGCATCATATGTGTGGTTGGCAAGTTGACTTGGACTGTTAAGCAGTTGGCGCTGTGCTAATCGTCGACATCTCACAGTCAGGTCAGCATGGGACGTCCTCTGCTTCCGAACTCCGGTGCTTACAACCAAGTGCTATTCACAAGTTGACAACAGATCTGGACTCCTTCTGGAGGCGGGGACCAGCGCATGTTGTTCTGAAAGTGAGTGAGATGATTGGACTAAATTGCTTGCCGTTGCACCGTGCTTCCCTTGCCCTTCCTTAATTCTTTAACAATCGTCGTCCCAGTTGTCTCTTTCATGCTCCAGCTCACAATCGGGTCTGACTGAAGTGTTATTTTCTCAGCTGAAACGGTCTGGACCATCACTTGGATTGTCAGTGCGTACATTGAATCTCTGCTTGGACCTTTATCATGTACATATATGAACCTCTGCTCGGACCTCTATGAACCTCTTTGGCTGGCGTTCCGAGTACAATTACTCTGAAAGACAAAATCGCTCAGAATATGGCTCGGGTCTTACGGCGATCTCCTGCTAAAGCTACTCCACATAAATGGTGAGGCTTTGATGATTTGATGTGAATAACCCCATGCGTTTATTTTACTCTGGCGATAGTGCAGGGAATAATGCATCTAGCAAAAAGATGCCGCTTTGGCTACGATGGTGGACAATGGCTGCAGCGCCAGTGGAATAACTCATCCAGTCCACAAGGGAGCAGTCCATTGAATCAAAGCTGTCGCGTCCTCCATGAGTGGACACATCCACAGGGACACAGTACCAAAAGACCACTGTGGATCTTGCAAGCTTGACTATATATAAGACGGTTTGTGCTTGAACAACATCAACAACTTTCAATCATGCATCGCGCTCTTGAATGCGAAGATATTATCTATGCCGTTTTAGAACATGTCAAGTACTCCTCGACGGACTTGCTGAATATTGCGATGACCTGCTCCAGGTTCGCAGGTCCTGTGCTCGATATCATTTGGTCGGAACAATCAAGTCTGGTACCTCTCATTATGTGTCTACCGCAAGACACCTGGGAGGTCGAGAATCAGACCATCGTGAGTGAAGTATACCATTTGAGTCTCGACTCGACGATGCTCACCGTGCTCTACCTTGCAGAATTTTTCCAGAGAGCCGGCTCCCAGTGAGTGGGAGCGCCTCAGAATGAACGCATCAAGAGTGCAAAGATTCATAGAGCCCAGTGCTGTTTCGCTTCACCCGAAGCTAAGTGTCAGTGGCCTCGTCCTACGGAGGCTTTTCGAGCAGTTCCCTCCCGCCACACTCTTCCCAAACCTTTTCGTATTCGATTCTTACGCGCTGCGGGAGTCTAGATCGGACCTTTCACTAGTTCGAAAGTTCATATCACCCGGATTGGAAACACTCATGCTTGATATATCCGCGCATTTCCCGACACATGAGGTGGAGCAATTCCTTTGTGCTCTTCCCATAGAAGCGCACGGTCTCCGCCAACTCTCGATATCGATGGACGATGGTCGCATGGCCTTTGCAGTTCCTCCGAGTTTCGGAAAGCTGCCAAAGTTGATTACCCTGAGCATTCTCGGAGTCGATGTGTGCCTGACGAGACAGGCGATCACCAACATCCAGCAAGCTCGGTGTCTTAACACCCTCATGCTTAGCCTGCACGGAACCTCCTATGATGGTGGTGTTATGGCACTTGAATTGAGTAGTCTTGAACACCTTGTTCTCTCTGGCGATGTCTTGCCACAGTGCACGCACTTCATTCGTCAAATCACTACTCGTCAACTATCAGTCGTCCTTATCGATTACTTCCAACCTGCTTCCCCGATCGAAATCACTATGTTTATAGAATCGTTATCCATATCGTGCCAAAATCATGAATCTTTGAAACAGATCTCTGTGGTGGACAAAACAGATTTGGACGATGCCGAGCGAGTCATCCCACTCTCCTCCGAGGTCTTTCGGCCGTTGCTCAAGTTCACTGGGCTGTTGTCTGTTGCCTTCTGCGGTATCGGGAATTACAACCTTGACAACAGGTTTATCAACGATATCCCAGATGCCTGGCCGAATATTAAGGTATTGATGTTCGCATCATACAGACCTGCCAGTTGTGACGTCACCTTCACTGCGATGGTGTCACTGGCGTCAACGTGCAGGTCGCTGCAGTCCTTGCATCTGACGTGCGGTGCTACACAATCAACTGTAGTTCCGCAGACAGAGGACGGGACGGAGAAGCTTTGGCCCGCGCAAGCAGCCCTTCGCGAGCTGCATCTCGGGCACTCCCATGTGTCGGAAGTGGCGCGCATGCCATATTTCTTGGCAAAGGTATTTCCGTCACTGTCGAATCTCGACTGGTATCACTTCCATGGGAATTTCGATATCGAATTTTTTTCGGAAACAGCACTGGAAGAAGTACGGTTTCAACTACAAGTGCTTCAGAACTTAGCCGACTCTGACGATCACAATGATAACGACGACTCGGATGTGGAATGGGAGGACTCAGACAACTCAGACGATTCCGAGGACTCAGACGATTCGGACGACGATGACTGGATGTGAGGAGTATGGGTTTTTATCATAACGCAATCAATGTTTTATGCATTTATGCCAGGGCGATAGAGCTTATTCTATAATCATTCATCTACTATGCTATATGTTTCTGGTGTTGGTCTACGTAGTACAAGTATGCCTGAAGGCTTCAAGTTAGTAGAAAAAACAGTAATCATGCTATTGTTTATCACATCTTATCACCGCCCTTCTATAATTATAAGTCGTATCATTCCACTGGGCTTACTATGCTGAGGGTTATGGCTGGAGTGAGTATATTGCTTCACATTCATTGTGTATGTTTCGTCCGATCGGTCATGTACAGTGGGAGGGAGATTATCCACTTCTGCATTCCGTACATCCTTGCACTGTGCCTCGCATTCTGAATTTTAGAGGAAAGTGCCTCTGTTAATTTAAGCTCGCGTCATGTACTTCGCAAGGTGAGCCCATGATGTAAAAGTAGTTATACAGAAGCTTTAAAAGTATCAACTAGATGTTTTTTGCATGCTAGTACTATAAAATATTACATCGCTACAGTTGGACAACAGACACTGAAAAGATACAAGCAATGCGGAAGGGTCGTCAAGTGGTATAAGCACTACATCGATCTCTGGGAACAATCACATATTAATTTGAGCATGGCGTGCTCAATCGTTAGTTACACATCACAGAGCACGCGATCATGAGGTGGGTTTTGGTGGGTTTTCTTAGGATTCTATAAAAATTCACAAGTTAGTGTTGGGGATTAAAACAACTCGGAGTTCGTACATTTGAGAAGTCAACCATTGCAATGTTGTCAGTGGAGGTCCGGTGAGCGAGCTCTAATTTCATTCCGCCAGTCCTATTGGTCTCCCTTGAAATGGATATCTCCGTAAGTGACTGAAAGGTTTCCGAGGTCGTAAGTCGTTTGCTAGTAATTATGCGGCTATTGAGGAGGACAAGAAAGGAATTGCTGTATAATTTTGAGAGCATGAATGCTGGTACCACATGGTAGAAGTTATGCTTGAACGTCAAAAACAGGGTGAGCTCGATGATAGCGATCACGGCTATATGTCGGCCGTGAGTGATACAAACATGAAAAATATATTGTGTACATACCAGTAATCATGCCGGTCTCTATAGTTATCCTAATCAACATGTTGAGCAGCGAATCCGTGGCACGAAAACCAGTGCGGCTTTTTGAGAGCTTTCGGCAAAGTCAAAGAGAGCACTTCAGATGTAGTACGAACTTACAAAATAGAACATGGCGCAGCAAATTATGATATCGCACAAGGCCGTACCCCCAAGCCACACCTGCGAACGAGTAAGAATATAACTTCTTAACATGATGAGAACCTATACTGCAGTTGTTTTGAAGGTATCCGTCTGTGTTCCTGGCACGTTTTGCGATATGAATATTTGGAGACCTTCGGCCATTGCTGCGGCGCCTTGGACTAATGCGATCTGGTTCAGAAGTGGTCAGTACATTGACAGAACATATTTGACTTTGACTTACGGCCGCGATTGTTATTGCTAACACATATGACTTGCTGAGGACGAAGATGCGCCATGCATAGAAACACTGAATCGTAGCGCTGGCTACAATCCACATATGAGTATGCAATCTCTCTCGTTCGGCAGGGAAGACGCACTGAGACCGGTTAGAAATGGGAGATCAAACCAAGTGAACCAAACTTGTAACAAATCTGAAAAATTTCCCCATCCCAATGCGAGAGTGTGAAAAGAGTCGTGGGTCGCCATAACGAGTTGTAAAGTTTCGACGACGAAAATACCGTAAACAATGGACTTGATCAGTCGACTGTCCCGAAAACCTGCTTGGTGATAGGTGTCTTGTACAGAGTTATAGTTCCGTCACAAAAACATCAATTTCTACTCACAAAGCTGAGTTGCCAAAACACCATATAGGCCCCAATTAAACTGGTATCCTAGGACCTTCAAGATCATGAGGTTCGATAACCCTCGAATAACTAGAAGCGGCGGCGTACCAAAGGACCTGTTCTATTGCATACTACATGAGCAGAAGAACCACGCAAAAGAATGTTTCGTACTACTTACAGCTGTATGGTTGGTGGAACGTCTGCCATTGTACTGACTCGTCAAGTTTTGGCGAATACAAGTCCACGGTTTATATCACCAAGGAGGAAGCCAGCCAATTGGCGGAATTGGCCTTGTTCGCGTGATAACAATTTGACACTGCCTCGGGGTCGAGCTGGATACGTTCGAACCTCAATTGTCCCAACTTCTCGACTTGGAAGTAAGTTCAACTACTCTTAAACTTACGTTTAGAATCATCGTTCATTTCTACTTTTGTACCAACCTCTACAGCCACTTGGTGAACCGTTAAACACAAGGTTTCCCGTAACACCGCGTGACTAACCACCACATTTCCGCGCCAAATAGTTTGGCTTATGGGTTGAACGTTGAACCAATGTGGTCGAAACGTGGTCCTACGCTGGCAGCGCTTCCTGGCACGGGGTGGAGACATCTGAAGCGATTGGCCATTACGTCACGGTATTGTTCTATACTTGTGCTAAAATATGAAATTACAAGATCCGATCAAATTCTCGGATTTCTAACTCCGCCTGTAATTTTGATCTCGTCGGTCGTGGAACTTGTGAACCAGGTCACATAACGGGTATTCATTCCCGACCCCATAACGAATGGTACACGCCTCTTGGTCGACGGATAAGTCACAACTTAACCTGGCGATGCGAGCCACTGAGGCTGACAAGGAGGCCAGTTGTACCAACACAGCCCTAATAAGAAGGTATGCACATGAATATTCTGATGAGATGTTGATTTGATGCTCACGTATACTTAGAGTAGTACTAGGGGAAACAAGCGCTACCATCTATGTACTAGTGCTATCGGTTAAATATACACCGCTGGAGGCCTCAAGTTCGGACACTCACATGATTCAAGTTCTACCTCAACAAAACCTCACCATACATCATTGTGGACCTTGAAGCTAGACCAGTGACCAGGGACCACTCCTCTATGACAAAGTGCCATTCGGCGAGTCGTTGGCCACAGAAATACACCATCATGATAGTGTTTTACTGTTTGTGCGCGGCTGTGAAAACCTAACTTAACTGTCTGCGGAACCATGCACAGCATCTGGAGCGCCCCATCACGTCTCATGTGCCAACCAACAAAGGTTAGTTGCACTGCAGTTCTGAATTTATATCGCCGGCCCGGACACGAGACATTTCAATGCGTGATGCATCTCCTTTTTGAGGTCAGAGCAAGGTAAGTAATCGAGATATGGCCTACATGGATTACATCCCACAGGACAGAAATAGGCGCAAAAAAGCTATTGAGATGCCATCAGTTTTGTCTGTTGATCGCAATGTACTTAAGCATGTCCGCATTAATTTCCCGACGCCCACTTGGTACCCCTCAAGGTCATGTCCGAACCGACAAATCTGCAATTTCCATGGGCCCGCGTTTCCTCTAAGGACTTGGCTCTGATATCATTCACCCTTGTAGTGTACGACCACGCTATCACTATTGCTGAAGAGGTAAATATCATCGCCTTCATAGTTCATAATGATCTTCCGATCCACCTTCATCATTCCAGATAGACTTCTTCTGGCGTGGGCCATGGTCAGCTTCAAGGATACTATATCTCAGTGTAACTTCGTGGATAGACTCTATAAGTCATCTGTGATTAATCATAGGTTCACAGATCCGATACCTGGCTGTGACACAAGTATTGTGCGTTTTTGACTTCACCCCGTAGAATTTCACATGCTGACGGAACCGGTCAGTTTGGTGTTCTTGGGTCCGTCAGCTTGAATATTACTTGTCCTAGCTATGGCAGCTAATGTCCGAACAGCAGATATCAAGAGCGGCAGCCTGAGTTCTCTTGTGGGTGCTTTCAAATGGCGCACATCGTTGTTGGGGACTCACATACAATCTTTCACAGGCGTGAGTTTGTGCACCTGACAAGGCCCCAGCACGGCAAGCTCACATTGAAATACTAGCGCCGACTCGCTTTTCGTCCTGAATTACCTCCTTGCATTCGTGATTATGGTGCTCTGCCAATGTCCGTCTTTTATTTTCCCATCGATCCAATTGTCTTTGCTAATAGTGAGTCTGCAGGTGTCGTCACATTGCGCGTATGGCATCTATTTCATCGGAGCCGAATCATCAGATGGTTTGCGGCCGCTGTTTTCATCAGTTCCATGATAGGAACTGCAATCGTTGCCGGTCTCAGTTTCAAAAACGTCAAGGCTGTCTACGAGGTCACCAGCTCGTCCGCGAAGACGAGTAGCGGCCCTCCAGAGATTTTCACAATTTACTTGCCATCCTTGATCGTCCATACGGTCATGTTCTCACTGACTATGCATCGCTTTCGCTCCAGCTCAAGAGCTTCAAGTTTGCAAGAACATGGGATTTTCCATCGGATCTTGAAAGAGTAGGCTCCCTTGTTGGCCTCATACTGGTCACTAATGTTTGGTTAGGGGGATGTTCATGTATGCATTTGCGGCCGGTGCGTATATCTCGGTCGTTCTCACTTGACAGACTCTGAAATATGCGATAGGAACGCTACTGTACGAAATCATCAGCCTTTCCATGAACAATCGAAAAACCGTATCCGTAGGTTTCATGATCACAACTACACACACCAACTGAAAATCGGTCCCAATGGCAGGTCTACTATCCAGCCCTTGGGGGCGGGTAAGGTCATGCCACCCTTGTCGTTCGCTGAAGGCTCACGGGCAGTATTTCCCAGATTGGCAGTAGGAACCACAGTCGTCTCCGTCTGTCGCGCGATGCTTAGCATTCGCTCGCTGGCCGCAACATACCACGTCGATCCCGCATGGTTGCTCAACCATGCGGAACTCAGCCGTGTTCAATGGAGGAGAGGAGCCAGCGAAGGGGAGATCTATGTCGAAGTCGATGACCTGGACCGGCCGCCCTCCGAGTCTCTGACCTTGACTGCAGTGAGTATAGGGGCGAAGTGATATGAGAACTCGAATCTAATCTATGTGTTAAATACTATTTATCCGTACTCACTCCTGTTTGCTTCGAAGGAACTTGTTTATGGCGGGACTTTACTCCCGCGACCCTGATCCACTCCACTCGGTCAGAAGCAAGTACCTTTTTAAAATGAGAAACGGAAATGATGATGCGGCCACACAATATCCATCATTATGTTACACGCCTCTAGGAGGCCGCTCCTGTTTCAAGTCGTCCATCGTCGAGCGAGTGCAATGCTTGGCGGTGACAATTGATCAACACATTTGAATCAATGCTGACACCAATATCAATATCGTTGCGGGAGCCTGCACGCTTATTATAAACCTATTGTGTGGAGGTACGGCGTCGTGCGGTATACGTATGATGATCAAACTTCTGCACGTCCCCGTATCAGAGACCAATTGGGGAAGCGATGCCGCGATGAATTGTTTTCAAAAGGAGTTAGTAAACCGTTTGCTGATTCGACGGGATTCCATAATGGATTTACAGATCTAGCGGAAACTTAAAGTGAGGCCAAACCCCACGTAAGAGGGGGAAGCTGCGGGCACCATCAAGCCAAGACACTGATCCTGCTGCGCACAAATGCGCACCGTGCGAGTGCGGTAGGAAAGTGGGTACCTGTATGCAACTTCACCCACCCGCAGCGGGCACACGAATCACCCTGTTTGATGTAAACGACATCTGTGACGGTCTGGCCTTCAAGCGCAATAATTCTCTGATAAGCTCTTTGTCCCAAGGTAGAACTCCTAAAGGAAATATATACGTGATGAGTGGGCTGAACATTATGTGCCCAACCAACTCGATGCGAGTCTCAGCACCATGCAGCTTTGATCAAATCCGCTGCTCTTTCAGCCAAGGCATAAATGCATGCTTGAGGATGTGCAGCCGGTATATATGGCTAGACAGACGTCAGGATCTTTGATCACGCAGCGTCAAGCTGCGACTCACCAAAACAGAGGCATCAACAATTCGCAATCCAGAGCACCCCTTGACAAGTAAATCTGGGTTGACTACACCATTCTTGTTGGAGTAGGACGTCATTCGAGCAGTTCCAACTGGGTGAAATACCGTAGTCGTTGAGTTCCGAGCATACGATGCCAAGTCTTCGTCCGCCGTGGAATTGAGAGCACCAACAGCTTGGATAATGTAGCCTTTCCAGGCGGACGCCTCGACGAATCGCTTGGCTGTTTTAATGGCTTCCACCATTACATGCAGATCGAATGGGCTTTCGAGCAATGCAGGATCGATGATTGGATTGTCGAAAGGATCGCTCGACGCCAACGTCACCGAACCGCCTTTATATCATTCAGTGACTGAGCACGTCGATATGCACGAATTTACGCACGAGACAGTGGAGAAGCTATGTTTGTTATAATAGACAGGAAATACCCTGTCGCTGGAGTGCTTTCAACGAATGAGACGAATCCGTTCTATGACGCGCGTCATCGGGTCATGCGGAAGAGATGAGGAGAACAGACATACGACGGGCAGGAACTCATAGTGAGCAGACGTCGGTCCAGCAGATGGGTCAGGATACTGTTGGAAGATACTTGAGTTTGGCGGAAGTCGCATCCAGCCGATTTGGTTGGCACCAGGGTCCGAAAAAAGACCTGTGCCAGTCGTGTTCCATTGTGCAAGTAGATCAGCAGCCAGAGACGCATTTCGGCCAACTGCTTCGAACGTGGATGTGGAATTGACCAGCCAGTGATTGCCCAAGAAAGCGTGGTCAGAAAGATTCTTGCCGACGTCTCCAAGATCAAGGACGGTAGTTATATTCAACGACGCAAGCAACGCCGGGTCGCCGACACCGCTCAACTGCAAAAGCTGGGGTGTATTGATCGATCCGCTGGATAGAATGATTTCTTTGCTTGCATTGAGCAACAATCGTGGACCTTGCGAGAGCATGTGAGTCGAGAACACCAGGACGCAGAAACGCTACAGTTACCTGTTGGGGTTTGAGCCACCTCTACTTGTCCGAATGTCGGAACGCCGTTTGCATGCGAAACTGCTACGAGTTTCGTGACGCGAGTTTGGATGAGGACATCCAAATTATCTCGTTCCATCGCAGGCGCCAAATATGCTGTCGCTGAGCTGCTCCGAAAGCCTTTCGAGCTCACGGAGTTCTGCGTCCATCCTAAGACTAATGAGCGGTTGTTCCTGATGTTACTGACGCTGCCTGACCAATTCCAAGAGGATAACCTGAGTTCATATCTATGTTGTAAGGGAACTCGGAGACGAATTCTCTCGTTGTGTCGATAACACGTCGATCCACACCACCAATGTAGCCACCCAGGCTTACTTGCACTGGCCCCTGGATACCGTGCATAGCGGGATCCACCTCTCCAAATATGGAACGGTTATCCGTAGGAGGCACCAAATGTTCGCTCTACCGTCAGTTAAAATAGAGTCAGGTCAGCATGATCAGGGTATTTACTTTCTTCATGTAATATATCATTTCAGCCCATGACCAGCCGGGGTCCGAGGATACTTTCGCGAATCGATTGTAATCATCTATCGAGCCTCTTGTCCATATCTCGAAATCTGGAATCTTATTAGATCTTGCATTAAAAGATTATTGGACTTACTGATTGTACTTGAGCCCCCAAGAACGTATCCTCTCGGATATGGTACAGTCCTATTATTGAGACCAATTTGAGGTGTGGTCGTGTAATTCCAAGTAACGGCAGTATTTGGGGAGAGAGTAGAACCCAGGAATGGAACTTCAGCGGCCAAAATGTTTTGATTACTTTGAAAATATTAGTGGGTGCAGAACACATATTAAATGCGACCTACCTTGAACCAGCTTCTATCAAAAGAACAGAAAAAGCAGGATTCTCGGATAGCCTGGCTGCAATCACACCTCCTGCTGTTCCCGCTAATATGTGCGGTGATGTAATTTAGCATTGACGAAAAAACGAAAAGAAACTGTCCACCTCCAACCACGAGAAAGTCGTACTCCCTGTTCGGCAGCTGAGTAGGATCAGTGAACAGCCTAGCTGAAACCGAACTGTGGAATGCTAGTCCAGAAAGGAGAAGAAGGCGTAACATGTGATGCAGGGTGATATCCGGGTGTTTCAAGTTGAATCATGCCATCTTATAGGCTGGTAGATTCTTTGATGCATGGCGACCGCGCAGATGGGACACTCAGATGCCATCAGTAAAGGTCCAACTGACAGCTGCAGACATTTCATTCTATTTTATTTTTAGGTAAATAAATAAAGCCTGAATTGGTTGCTCAATATTCAATTGTTAACAACTTAACATGTCAAATATCAATGGATTACATAATATTGGACCCCTCAGGCTTCTCGCGAACTGAATAGAATTAATTTTGATCAACGTTCACAAGTTATAATTTTACACAGATCACACTTCACGAGCTCCAATGCCGGCAGTGGCATGGTGCGCAATGATGTTACATGTTACTACTAGTAGCTCAAGAAGGCGCAGCCTGAGTATGACAAAATTGGACCGTTCTATATTGAAAAGGCTCTCACATACCCACCAATAGCCAGCTTTTGACGCGGACGGCTGGCAAGTCAACCCAATCTCATATCCACACATTCATTTCTCAGTTTCAACTGGACCCATCCTCATGGCACAAGACAACGTAGATCCCTACTTGGTACAATTCGCACCCGAAGACGAGGCCAATCCAAAGGTATCTCGAGCCTCGTCTTGAAAGGTCTAGAAAATGTCTGACGGCCAACATCAGAACTGGAGCAGGCGGAAACGTTGGTATCTGACATATTTCGCGGGATTCTTGGGTTTCAATGCGTTAGTTGTTTCTACTGAGCTCGAACGTTGCACGTCAACAAGTAATGATATGTTCTAGCACGTTTGCTTCTTCCGCGCCTTCTGGCATTGCTACCCAACTGATGGCTCGGTTCAACCTCTCCGAAGAAGTAGCCGCATTGACGATCTCACTTTTTGTAGCAGGTTATTGCGTTGGACCGCTTTTCTGGGGCCCACTGTCAGAGCAGGTAGGCCGACTCTGCATTGGAAGACCATTTTTCTTTACACAAGTTACCAGTACGGCAGAAGGGTGATATTCCTTGTCACCTTTCCGGTATACATTGTAAGCGGGGATCGCTCTCTAACCATGAAGACATTTGACACATGCGACGCATTAGTGTTTCCAAGTTGGATGTGCACTATCAAAGAACACAGTATCCATCATTATATTTCGTCTGCTCGGCGGTCTGTTCGCTGCTGCGCCGTTAACCAATAGCGGGTACGAGCTCAATTTGTTGATTCAACTTTTCTTGACTAATAGCTCCCATTAAGTGCGCTGATATCAGACATGTGTGTATAGATTAGTCTTCCACTTACCTTGTCTAAAAATTTTATAGCTGGGACGCAAAAACACGAGGGAAAGCGTTGGCTCTATTCACTCTTGCACCTTTTGTTGGACCAGCCTTGTAAGTATGCATATGATTCTTACAGGGTATACTTACATACAAATTTCTCTCAGTGGTCCACTGGTTGGTGGTTACATTGCTCAGTCTGGAACGCCATGGCCTTGGTTGTTCTGGGTTCTCACCATATTCGTAGGTCGCTTAACGAGGGACGAGTATATTCACCGACCTTTCATAGGCTACAGTATGCTTTGTATTGATCTACTTCACTCTGCCAGAGACATATGCGTTAGTTGACACATTTACTTGTACAACAGATACCATGCTAACTTCGTACACTCAGTCCCATTGTCCTTCTGCACAAAGCGGAGCAACTTCGTTTGGAAACGGGCGACAACCGATACCGTGCTCCTCTCGAGCTCATCCAAGAAAAACAATTACACAAGCGACTTAAAGACAGCCTTACTAGGCCCTTTAGAATTCTCATTTGCGAACCAATGCTCATCGCAGTCACCGCTTACATGAGTGTAAGGTCTTATTTCTTCCGCCTACTTTGACTTAACCGTCATGCAGTTCGTCTACGGATGTGTGTACCTACTGTTCGAAGCATATCCTGTAGTGTTCACGGGGGAACACAACTTCCAGCCAGGTATTTTGCTACGTTTAGGACTCGACTTGTATTAATTTTTCGTCCCAGGGGTTTTGGGGTTGACTTACTTACCTCTGGTCGTTGGCAGCATCTTGGGCGTTTTTGGAGTGGGTCATTCATTTCTCGCCGTTCATCCTCGTCTGACTTGTCCTAGTATCTTTTGATATTTCACCCTCAGTACGAGGCGGCGATGGATAAGCACAAAGCAGGACTGGTTTCTCCAGAGATACGTCTGAATCTGGCTATGTCCGGGGCGCCCCTGTTCGCTATCACCTTCTTTTGGTTCGGGTAAGCCCAGTTGATACACAAGTGGTCTTGCAAACTCATTTTTTCTTTCTAGATGGACATCTTTTTCTTCCATCTCATACTGGGCGCCGATGCTGGCAGGCGCTTTGATGGGACTCTCTTCGATTTGGATCTTTGTGAGAACTTCCTTTGACGTTGAATTTCATACCTTGATGAGTCGATGGCGCTTTCTAGCTTGCATTATTCAACTATATCATTGGTGCGACGACAACTCCTTCTTTCTTCATTTACTCAGCTTTGCATAGACGTCTATCTCGTTGCCGCTGCATCTGCCCTTGCTGCGAACACTGTTTTTAGAAGTGCTGCAGGCGCAGTGTTTCCTGTACGTCTATCTTCTCAGGCATTGACAGTCGACACATGATTCTCTTGCAGCTATTTGCGTCACAAATGTACACCGCACTTGATCCACGATGGGCATCAACTTTACTTGGCTGTGTCGCCTGCATGATGATTCCTATCCCTATTGTGCTGAAACGGTCTGTCATCTGATTTTGCTTCGGAGAATCCGGTTTTTAATTATCCTTCGAACACAGCTACGGCCCCACTTTACGTGCCAGGTCTCAATTTGCACCTACGCTTGTCTAAGATGAATGCACCGCTCTTGTTCCCAAGGACATTTCCAATGGAGTTTCCATTTAATCAGTACATACATTTCCAGTAGATTTAAGATACCGGTGTGTACTGTAAAGTTATGCCAAAATTCCATTATTTAAAGCGAGATTATTTAGGTCCGCACCTGCCTATCGCATAAAGTTTGAAATGAGCTATGATATCGTCACCATATGTGTGATTGGTGTGACATGATCATCATGTGGTCTGATTTAAATGCGTTAGGCCATCGGATGATAACGCTGACACCCACAACCTCTTACAGATCTTGCGCGCTAGAATCTCGAACTAGTTGGTTTTCACAAGTTTCAGCTCGGTTTATCAAGACACCGGACCGAATGAGCTACATTCTTGTTTACTGCCTTTCGGTAACTATATCCTCACATGTCTTGTCATAATGGTGAGTCGTTAAAGGGAACTTATAAGTCGAAAGACTCGGAAGGGTCGAATTGTGTCGCCGCCGATGTACACTTTGTTCTTGAACTTGAACCGTCTCTTAGCCATGATGCGGCAGACCAGCGCTTTCGCACAGAGTAATACAGTAGTCGGCTTTCTTGTGACAATATTTCTTTTCGTCAAGTCGGACATCAAAACGACTTTGATTCCAATCGTAGGTCTTCGACTCATGGTGTTTGAAGTACTGATCCAATGCGCATGCTATCCTACTTTCAGACAATATTATCTGCCAGTTCGGCTCCCCTCTGCACCCTAGATCGCATTTTCCCAGTGGTTTGGTGGATATTTTTGCACCTCCTACAGTTCGACACATCCAACCAAATACAGGATGTCGAAGAAGACGCAAAAAACAAGCCCATTCGCCCATTGCCAGCTGGTCGAATCTCACTGGCACACGCCACCATTTTTCGCTGGGGCTTAGTCCCCGCTTGCTGGATCATATCCGTCTTACATAGTGGTCCCGTGCTATTTTCTAGCATGGCTCTCGTGCTATTTACCATCTTATACAATGAGCTACAAGGGAGCCGTCACTGGCTCACGAAAAATATTGTAACTGCAATAGGATTCGCTTCGTTCGAAGTAGGTGGAACGTTAATTGCAGGCGAGTGGTGTATTTTTCCGGTCAGATTGATTAATGAACTTGAATACCGAAGGTTGTGATGCGCGGCACATGGACGCCGTGGGACGTCTATCTATTGCGATAAGCACAGCGGTGTTTGCTACCACTATACATACCCAAGATTTTAAAGATGAAGAGGGAGACCGATTAACTGGCAGAATGACCATACCGATTGTGTCGCCGCAAGTGGGACGTGCCTCAGTCTTACCGCTTCTTTCAATATGGTCTATAGCTCTCAGCTTCGTGTGGCAATTGTCTTGGGCTTGCGCTGCTCTGCTTCTCTGCTTCTCTGTGCTGATTGGCGGCCGATTCTTGTTATTGCGAAGCAGGACGGCGGACCAAACGTCATTTCTTCTTTATAACGTCAGTCCTGACTTATCCATATACCGCTTTGCGCTGAAAGATTGTTAGATGTGGTTGTCAGTGATACACATGCTGCCAGGCTATTGGCGGTACCTCCGATATCAAGAATAGACATATGATCATGGTTTTGACTATACTGCACTTGTAATTTTTTAGAGAACGGAACCTTCAGTAACGACACTATTTGAACTATGCTATTTCCTGTCACTGTTGAGAATGGTGAGGTAGTGGGTTCTTGTATGCCAGTATCAGCTTGAATTTACCCCGAGCTATTGCTAACTTTGTTGCTGCAAGAAATCGTTTGCCCTTCCAACGTAACATAAGAGTTTAGAGTAGACTATGTTGACCGTTAGGGATATTTTGTCGAAGTTGTCGCAACCTGTCTTAAGTGTATAGCCTACATCGACCTGCTAAATATGTAGCGGCCTACGCGTGATGCAAAAATACCTCTGCAAAGACAGAACGTGAGCCACTCACCGAATGGATGCCATCTAGTCATGATGTATCCGTAACGCTACGTTGAGTGAGCCTCGGAAAACGGATTTAATTGGCTGGCTATGCTACAGGCGTGAGCTGATCAGAAATGCACAAGTACTACATACATGTCGGAACTGCGAAGCTCGAGGGTTAACAAGGATACTAATTATGACAAACATTTTATGATCGCGACTGCGATCGCCTCCATAACGTTTCTGTTGGTTCAGATGTGCAAAAAGCACTCGTGGTCTTCGCCCAATCCTCACGCCTCTGTCTGCAGGAAGCAAGATAGCTAAGTTGCGCCTTCGTGGGATGGTGGGCATGGAGAACAAACATGTAGTTTGACATGTCGCTCTGTTGGACTACCGAAAAGGCATTTTCTCCGCTTTTGATAAATGCAGAGATATCGACGCAATTGTCCGGAGTGACCTGCCATTGTCAGTCAAATAGTTATTTCGACTTCAGTGTGGTGTGCAAGTGTATGCGGTAACACTCACGAAAATAGGTGGAGCCAGTGGAATGACGAAATCCTTCCCATCCCGCTTTGTCCGCAGCGAAAGGTCCCCAGATGTGGGCCACGAGCATTGCGAATGCATCGTGAGTCTCTCCAACGGAGTCGGCGGATCGTCTTCTGATGGATCGGAGAAGAGACTAGGGATATGATAGCAAGCGAACGACACACAGACACTTTGTTCTACATCTCTGGGGACCGCTGAATAAGTGGATAAAGGCGAGAAATTGACACATACGTTGGTGACGACTTGCGCTTAGCCCACCGAGCAATTTGAAGATGGAGTGTTTGGTCGAGATCGAAAGTAAGGTTGATCGTTCCGCGAGGCGACCCAAGCCCTTGCCGAAACATCATCACAGCCATCTCCCCTCCAAATCTGGAACAAGCGACTTGCGGATCGTTATTATCTACTGGATGTGACGATAATTCGTCTCCGGGGCTTTTTACACCCACATCAGAGGATATCGCAGGTTGCTGCTTTAGGGTTTGGACATTTGTATTTAATTTTGGCGACGGCGTGGTGAGCTCGTGGGCGACATTGTCTGGAGTACCCAAGGGGAGTGTTTCTGAATTTGGTTTTGGTGACGGCGTAGTGAGCTCGTGGGCGACATTGTCTGGAATACCCAAGGGGAGTGTTTCTGAATTTGGTTTTGGCGATGGCGTAGTGAGCTTGGGGGCGACGTTGTCTAGAGTACCCAAGGGGAGTGTTTCTGAATCTTGAGGTACATTTTCCGCTTGAGGTTCGTTCATAACAACATCGGCTATAGCGGATATGACTTCTTTGTTGAGCTCTTTGGTTTCTGCAGGTGCTGAAATCTCGGTGACAGGTGAGGTACTCGACATATCAACGGTATTCACAGGAGCTGCAGGCTCGTTTGCTGTTGTCAGCTCACTGGATGCCGGTAGTGTAAGTATCCTCCCTGGCATGCGAGATGGCCGTATTTTCTCTGCAGGGGGCTCCGTCGCATCAATTGAAATCTTGATCGCACCGAGTGGGGCGGCAGGACTTGCAGGCTTTGGATCAGGAGCCGCCGCCGCAGGCTGATGATGTGCCTTGAAGTATTCGATGTCGCGGTGCTTGAGATGCTCAGATAGCGAAGATGCCAAAGATTGGCGCTTTGGCTGTGGTTTTGGAAGGGTTCTCGGGATGGAGGCACTGGCTGGGGGATCAGCGTGAGTATCTGAGCAGGGTATAGCCGTGGTCGAAATGTGCGTTGTAATCTATGGGCATATATGTCAGATGATGAATAAAACAGCACGTGCACAACTTACTGGTGATTGGGCTGACTCCGCTTGTACAGAACTAGGAAACATTAATTGTGTGCTTGAAGTCGCATCCTGGGCAGCGGTGATTGCTGAGGTAGCGTCCCTAAACAAGATCATGACACTAATGCTCAAACTTGATGAATACAGACGTACTTGTGTTCTTGAGCTGTGCCTTCGTCTTCAGCCCGGACAGGATATATGATCGTGGTCGGAACCTCAGTGGTTCTTTGGATCAAGTCTTGGAGTCGCACTGCATAACACACTTGACACAGTTAAACACTTGTCGAGATTGAACACGTACGTTGCAGGTCCTCCTCTGTGAAAAACCGCAAGAAAGGTACTACGGCGCGGATTAAAGCCTGATAAATGTCCATCGCGGCCAGCACTGACGATTCTGTCTGGAGAAACCTTGTCGTAAAGGTCTGATGGGCAATCTGCCGAGTACAAGATAAGCAAATAGAGCTGAGAGCGACGCGTCCACACACCTCGAGAAGCGAAACGATCTGATGTCAGAGGTTAAAAATAGTCGAGCTGATCCAGCATTCCAACACTTACATTACGTAGAGCATCAGGATAGTACGCTTTCTCTGAACCTAACCAGTTCTTCAGCTTATTGGCAGTGTTTATGTACTCATTGATGTCTTGTGATGCGAGCCTGTTTGCAAAGACCGGAAAAATCTTCGCGTTGGCAACAACGGCGGTGTGTGGGCGAGAACTCATGATAAAGTCGTTGGATTAGGCCGCAGAAGGCTATACCAAACTGACCGTCTGTGAGATATTTAAAGGGTTAGACGGTCCACTAACCTTGTGGTGGTTTCAATTATCATGCCAAAGGAGTTCAAGTTGTGGGTGCCACTGGGTGGTTGTGTATGTTCTGCCGTTTGTGGCAACAAATGCAAACACAATGTTAAGATCCAATGTACAATTGGTCCGAAATTGGCATCTGATTTCTCTTTACTACTACTGATTAGTGACCTATAACACTTTTCTAGTTATGTACCCTCCGCATATCCGCTACATTCTAACATATGTGTTCTATGTATTGTTTTACGTGTTCACGCCGTATCGTCAGTAATCATAGCCACTCCACAGTCTAAAAAATAAAGATCAACCTTGACTCTGGTGAGACGAAGCGACAGGACTTACAGCAGGAGGCTTGGAAGATATATCATAAGTGACACGATTGATTCCATTCACTTCGTTCGTGATGCGGGACGATATCCGACGCAAGACTTCGGGAGGGAATGCATACCTGAAAAATCGAGTTGACATGAATTGGACCAAAAAGTCAGATAACGCCTACCAATCCGCAGTCATGAAATCTTCCGAAGTCACTGCCCTCAGAGCAATTACCTGTAAGATATGTTGAGGCAGCGGACAAGAGAGAATGTCACTATCCAAACCTGCTCGTACGTGCGCTTGTCACCCATCACGCCAACAGCCTTCACAGGAAGTAAGATAGCCATAGCCTGGCTAATCTGATTGTAGAGATTCGCCTTGCGAATTTCCTCGATATAGATATGATCCGCTTGTTGCAGGATCTTCACTTGTTCGCGTGTGACAGGACCCAGAATCCGAATAGCCAGACCAGGACCTGGGAAAGGATGACGTTGAACCAAAGGTGCTGGTATGGACAGGAGTCTCCCAAGTGCACGGACTTCATCTACATAGAACGGTCAGTACAATAGGTAGTATCGGATTCCATTAACCAGACCTTTGAAGAGCTCGCGTAGGGGTTCGATCAACTTCAATTTCATGTCCTTGAGAAGCCCACCAACATTGTGATGCGTCTTTATAGTCGCACTGGGACCCTTAAAGCTGATGCTCTCGATGACGTCTGGGTATAGGGTTCCTTGCAACAACCATTCGATCTTTCCCTTTGCCGTCGCTCCGTTCTCTTCCTTCTCGGCAGCTTCCTCGATCTTCGCCGCTTGTGTTTCGAAGACGTTGATGAATGTATTCCCGATAATCTTACGTTTCTGCTCCGGATCCTCGACACCATCAAGTCGGGAGAGGAAGAGCTCAGAAGCATCAACTACAGTCAGGTTGACGCCAAGATCTTTATTCAACATGTCGTTGACTTGTTGTGCTTCGTTCAGACGAAGCACACCGTTGTCCACCATGATGGCATGGAATCTGGTACGCGAGTAAGACATTGATTATGAAAAGAATGTGGGACACACCTGTCGCCGATCGCCTCGTGCATTAACTTGGCTGCAACAGTGCTGTCGACGCCTCCGCTGACTGCGCCAATCACACGGCCTTTCGGACCACATATCTCGCGGATGCGGACGATTTCCTTGCCAATAAATTCCTCCTGCAATCGCAGTGAGCATGATAATAACGCAATACAGTGATTACTTCACCATTGTCCAGTTCGGTCGGCATTGGCATATGTTCAATACAAATCTACCAATGAGCTGCCTTCCTTGCGGGGAATGCGTTACCTCTGGATGAAACTGAATGCCGTAGAACGACTTGGAATCATGTGCGATGGCGGCATAGGGAGCGGTGCTCGTCCGCCCGATGACATGGAAGTCAGGAGGCATAACGGACAGTTGATCGCCGTGTGACATCCAGACCTTATCAAAATTCAGCTGGGCTTGCAACAGACAAAACGAAAACACGCACCTGCATCTGATCGCCAAGTCCTTCAAAAAGGGCATCTACAGAATTTCCCGACTCGCCGAACCTACTAATCTGAACCTCTGCAAGCCCGTATTCGCGATGATCGCATTTTGCTACTTGTCCCTTGTGATTCCAGCAGATTTCCTAGATCCCGCGTGAGTTGGTGTGCATCAAGATGCTCATGAAAAAAAACTCGACCTGGAGCCCATAGCAGATACCCAAGATAGGGACACCGAGAGTGTAGATACCGGGGTCCGCGTGAGGTGCATCGTCGTCGTACACAGAGTATGGAGATCCGGAGAGGATGATCCCTGTAATTTGCGTCAGAAATGCGTTTTCCGCTGCATCGCATGAACGAACCTTTAGGCTTGAATTTAAGGTCTGCCAGCTTTGATGTACACGGCATGAGCTCTGCGTATACGTTCAACTCGCGGCATCTCCTTGTTATGAGGTGACTGTACTAAGCACTCATGGTCAATACACGAGGCGGTATGAGATAGAACATGGTATATCCCGAACCTGTGAGCCGAAGTCAAGAATAAGGATGGTATCGAATTGATCATGTATTTCGGCCATGTTTTATGATTGAAGACCCAAGGTGGACTTCACGAATAATATGCACGATCTCTGTCGAGGAAGAGATCTTTTGCTGATAAGTAAGTTTGATGATTGATCTGAGTTGAAGCGAAAATTAAGCACCCGTGGGAATTTTATATAGTCGGATCTTGCGGCGTCTATTTCCAACCACTCAACGACATCTGGCAAAGAGTGATTGTGTTTGGATTCACGACAGTGCGATTATCAATAACAGGCTCTGACATCTTGGCTACCTTCGAACGTGCACACCTATACAATATTTCTCTCTCGCCGCACCTCATCTTCGCTTTCTGAACTTTCAACTACGAATCAAGATTCAACACCCACTTGAAGCGGCCGATACCTCCGCCATGTTCTCTACTGGCGACACCACTTCAGCGCTCGGGTGAACCAGGGATCTGTCAGCATAACGCAAGTCGGATCACTCTGCTTTCAAACCCAGGCGCTGCCTGGCGCTGTTCGTCATCATTCATGTTTGCCACCGACAATCTACTAAACGCGGTTGAAATTCGTGTCCTTGCAGCCTTGGAACTATGTACACAGCCTGTGGCCAGCCGTCATCCTCAATTACCAGTTTAATCTCTTTTGCTGTAAGGAAGCGTGAACGGGCGGAAGAAGCAGAAGTCAGATCACATCCGTCTGCAGATATCTGGTCGTCCCACTTCAAGCGTGCTGCTTTTTGAAGCCCTTGTCTTCTCGGATTCAGGTTTGTCATGCACAAAGTATCTTCCATGTTTTATCGATGATCTAATATTACAAAAGAACTTGTCGTAAACAGCAACAAAGTTGATGTTGCAGCATACTGCGCGAATTCATTCTCACCGTGATACGCCCAATCCTTTAGCTCGGAACATCGGCCACGGTAGTATCGCATGCCTAGTTTTTCCATGAGCAGCCTCAGTGGATCGCAAGTCCTCAGCATCCATGTTGTGGCTCGGGGTTCATGTAAATGTTGCGTCTCAGATGCCCGTCGCACGTACCTTTGACTTGTCCGTCAGTTTCCACATTCAATGGAATATTCAAGTTGCCTAACTTAGTTTGGCATGCGAGAAACCACGAGGGAGGCCCATCTGGTCCTAACATACTACGTATGGTTAGACTTCCACATGACTCCTGAGCCAACATGACCATCGTAACCTGATGTTGATGGAGCCCAAGTTATTCACAGGATGCGTTGATGGGTGCTGAGTTGATTCAATCGTTATATCGATGCCGATGGGTCCCAGCTGGTATCTCCCACATGTGAACAGATAAGTAAATATATTTTAAATAGATTCATGAGCTAAAACTGGGGGACCAAGCAGAAGCGAGTCGTGAGTCAGCTCAATCGAATAGAACAGAATGGGAACTTAGATTCGCCATTTAGACGCTTCATAACGTTGATCTGAGTTATTTGATCTGGTGCGTGAAAAGCTGTTCGCTGAATGAAAACAATCTTGACTAAATCTGAACATCCCTATTTACTGATGCGGCAAACCTTGTTTGTATCTTGGGATGGATGTACTATGTGTTGGGTGCCGGTGAGCGCCGAGCATAGTGTGCGACTCTGTGATCATGGTACATGTTGCATGATGATGTATCTGATATCTCAGTACAGCTAATCTCGGCATAACATCATCATCATGCTGAATTCTCATATATATAACGATGTAAATGCCATTGGTAGCGGAGCTACCCACCTTGTCATAACATCTCCCAGGCATAGTCGTCTTCCATGGCCAATTCCGAGTCATCAACAGGCCTCCCATTGGATGCCGCTAGTTTGATGTCAATACTTTTGGAAGGCATTTTATATGGTGAGTATTGCAATCGGTTGCATCATGGATCCTGTGGCTACGAAGCGCTGAAAGACTTTCAGGCTTTTCAGTCCTTATGTTTATTGGTACTATGTGGATATTCACCTACAAACGTAGCATGCGGGATGTCAATCGACCTACAATTGTGGTTGCCACTCTGCTGTTCCTACTGAGCACTGCGGTTAGCATCCCGCCGTTCGCAGACAATGTGATTTGCTGAAGTTTCCGAAGCACATGGTCGTAAACATTATTCACGTTGACAATGGACTGGTGAAGTATCGCGACACGTTTCTCGGTGGTCCAGTGGCGTTTTTCGCAGACCTTCTTCAAGAAATATTTGTGGTGAAAAATGCGATACTGGTTTTGGAAACGCTGCTCGGCGATGGAGTTGTGGTGGGTTCATTTTTCTTTCAATCTGCCAGCTTGAAATCATTGTGGCTTATATCCCGTGATGTCAAAAAAAGATATATCGATGTTACATCGTTTGGCAATCTGTCCGGGTTATTATCCTACCATGCATAATGTGGTGCGGTGTCGCAGGTTAGGTTGCAATCACAGTCAGGAAGTCGTGCATTCTGATGTTATCTTGAAGTGTTTGGTGTTTGTATGGTCTATAGTATGTCTCAACCGCAGACTAGCGGCTCCACGAATCTCTTTCTCAACGGGACCTCACAATGGATCACGGCATTCATTTCATTCACAATCGCAACTAATTTGTTGAGTTCAGGTAAGCATACTTCTGCGGAAGTGTAATGTTCAGGCCTTATACTAACATGAATATGTTCAGGGTTACTGGCATATCGAATCTGGATGATCGAACGCAATGTCTCTACAATTCACGCTTCGAACAAAGCGCCCATATTACACGTGCTTGTGGATGCGGCTGTTTTGTACTCTGCGGCGGCGTGCTCATCGCTCATCTCTTTCATGTACTCGAGCAGTGGAATGTATGTTATGGCAGACCTGGTAATTCAGCCGTTAATACCTGTTTTAAAAGTTGATGAGCCACATAGGTCATCCCAGTCATCCCGATTGCCTTCTATATGGTGTTTATCCGCATCGCGACCAATCAAAACAATCAAGTTCACGCCCCGACAGAGCGACTCGGAAGAAGTTCGCGATATCCCATGCAGTCTTTGCACACTATCAGATTATACACGCAGAACAGTGGTATTTCTTTAGCTGATAGCCCGAAAGCGTAATGATGGTTTCGCCTCTAATGATGCTTTGTTTCTTATGCCAACGCTTCGCTCTTTCAGATCTCGCCACTAATATCTCTCATTGTATATAAAACCCGTATGTATTCTTCAAAAGTCTATCGACCATGTATCTCAAACTCTTGCCATCGACTCTTGTCATTTGCATTCATTCCCCTTTGAACTTGTCAGCACTTACAAAAACTAGTGAAGCATGTCGAGCCGAACAACTACAGTAATGGATTTCGTGTACTCGGTCTTGCACGAAGAAATATACAGCAAAGTTGTATGTACAAATCTCAACTTTGATCCGCAAAACAAGAAGTTCAATATAGGATTGCATTTCCACTACGCGGTATGAGGCGACACTTGAATGGCAATGGAAGGCTGTCAGGTTGATATGAGTAAAACATAATGACAAGTACATGAAACGGCTACGGACCTCACAAAACTCGACGAATATTCGATGACCACCTCTTCTTCGCTGCCATCGGCTTTCAACGGCGGTCTGACTTCGAAAGTAGCCAGCAGTTGACTGACGAATAAGAAGATCTGTGGGTTTGCAAGGTTCAATCCAGGGCATATTCTTGACGTCTGCTCAGTAGTTGTAAGATAACGACGATGGGTTGTTTGCTTACCTCTTTCCGAATCCAAACGTGAAGTCTCGGGGATCCTTCGCACTGCCTTCGTGCCCCAAAGGCAAATGACGCTCAGGCACAAATTGATGAGGATCTTGGTAGATGCTTGCGTCGTGAGTCATTGCCCTAAATCAAACATTTCGTTCAACGATTACTTCCTCTCGAAGGCTAATGGCTAACTTACCAAATGTTGAACATCACCCAGGTGTCTTGTGGGATACGGTAGCCCTCGTACGAGTCGGTTTGAATGGGCGACCTTGGAATGACAGGTGTCACGGGATTAAAGCGATGGACTTCCCTTATTATCGCATCGATGTATGGCATCGCAGTCATGTCCGACAGCAAGGGTTGTCTAGTAGACTCAGTGACGCTTATAATCTCCTGGTAAGCATTTTCTTGGACATCTTGGTGCGTCATTATCAATATCAAGAAGTTCATAAGCATCGCGTATGTCTGCAAAGGGGTTTGTATTGTTTCCAGATGTCAGAGGGCGCAAACAACTTACAGTCTCTATTGCGGCTAATTATAGTGTAAGAGAATGCCCCGTCCTTTATGATAAATTTACACACCCGTATGAATGCTTGATGCCGCAGATACGAGCTCTTCCTCCTTGTATTTTGACGTGCCTGCAATGATGTCGCTGAGTGCGTCAGGCACCATTCCCCGCGTCTCGGTACCGTCAAGCTTTGTGTGATGTTCGTTATAAATAAGGTACGATGTAACACATAAACGTACGACAGAAGTGCGCGCCTGTTGAAAAGGTTGCGCAGTATACTCGATAAACTTTGACCTAGCGTCCCTCGCCCATCGTTTGAAAGCCATTCCAGGGAACCACTCTGGTAAATACAATACTGGGATGGTCAATAAGACTGTGTGTCATCGGGAAAGTATGCTTTACTTAGGGGCACAGAATCGGTAAGCCAGCGTCCAGGCCTCAAAGCTTGTTGGGTGTGAATAGAGATTTCGTCGCCCAGTTTGAGTTCGAAATCGTCTACTTTTCTCCCGTACGTGAATCGAGTGATAAAAGACCCAAGATACCTTATTATTCATTGAAAGACGTCAGTGAGTGACCGCGACGTTCGACAGAATTCGCACCTTCGGATATGCTGCTTGAATAACTCCGGGGATTGTGCCATCTGCAGCATTAAGCTGGTGGTCTCTTCCTCGAGGACTGGGCCCCAAGACTTTTGCGCCCTTGGATTCAGAGCGCCTTGAAGGATCGCCCGGGCCTTCCTTTGCCGCTCGTTATAATCCATGAATGCGATATTGTCTTTCCGTCCGGTGAGAGCCACCATTGACCAAGTTGGACGGCGGGCATAAAGCGCAGACTTCGTTTCCAACAGGTCCGTAGTCGCACTAGCGTCGTTGACGATGAGGATGTCCCGACCATAGGCATAAAGGTATATCAAGGGCCCTAGAAATAATGAGCTCGCAAAGCATCAGTCGAGGAAGAGATCGTGCCAAATCTTTTGGACCAGGCAGCAAACTCTTTCCATGGATGGTTCCAAGGCAATATCTCCTCATGTCCGGACCAAAACTTTCCACGTGGACCTATATCACTGGCGTTACTTTACGCGTTCGGTATAGCGCATTCAACAATCACCTGGGGGAAGAGGCAACTGTTGGGATCTCGCAAAGGCCCAACTCGCTAAACCAGCCAGAGTGAGAACACATGAGTATAGACCTAATGTGAACATCTTCGATGATCTTCGGACGTAAGGGCCCACTTACAGTCTGAGTTATATGCGTGATTCCTCGGCGCCAGCCTGAGATAGGACTCAAATTGATATGAACGCGCTGGTTCTGATTCTGGAATCTGATGCGAGAGTAATCATAACCGAAGCAAACAAAAGAAGTGACGTATAGAGTGCAGGCAGTGTTAATCATGAGGATGGTACCATATGTAACTCGCGCCCGAGATGAACGGTCTTACCATCATTGGTTCGGCTAACTCCGGTTTCTTCAAATCGATCCCCCCCATGTATCTATAAGCAGGATGCTGTATGCGCCAAAGCTTGAATCAAGGTTCGAATTCGTCAAAGATGAAACAGCATCAGTTCGTCGTCGTCGTTATTTGTAGTTGCCGGCTTGACTCACCGTAGAGATCTCTGGAGATTTACGACAGCTGTGCGTGATCGATATCTTTCGATGGGGTCGAGATCCTATCAGATCTTGTCACGCAACCTGTGGACTGTTGTGGGTGCCGGGTAAACTGATATCATCTTTTCATCAGACTAAGCTATCGTCTTCCATGGTTATTTTGGTGATTTTGGTTCACTAGCACTCTTAAGTCCAACTTCACCTTTCAGCGGCGCGGCTACGTGTCACCGACCCAGTTCACATTTCGGTTCGATTACATCTGATCAATATATTCTCGCGCAGATTTGCTCACCAAAGCCACGGACGTACGGCTCTAGGATCCCTCCTGTGTCTCTATAAGAACGACTTAAAGTCTTATACCTTCTTACTACTAGCCAAACGATGTTGGCCTCCGTCGATGAAATTAAAGGACAAGTCTTTGACTATATCATCATTGGTGCGCTCTTTTTCGAAGTCTGAATGTGCTGTGGAGTGACTCGCCATGCTTCCAGGTGGCGGAGTAAGTCTGAGAGGGAGCATTTGCTTCACTTGACAACTGACCAACAGCCCCTAGACAACCGGTCTCGTTTTAGCGTCACGTCTGTCAGAAAACCCATCGGCTTCAGTGCTTGTTTTGGAGGCAGGCGGTGCTCATATTGGAGATAACGCTCTCTGTTAGTACGTCAGAATTCCCGTGAATTATCGCTGACATGAAATCAAGTGGTACCTCAACGACGTTGGTTGTATCTAGGCAATGCTGAATACGACTGGGGCTTTAAAACTGTTAGTATCTGCGATTATATGCTCGTAAAAGCCATTAAACAGCACGAAGGAAACACAACATCACGCCAAAGATAGAATTTTCACATGGCCAAGGTCAGTTCGTGCCACTTGACTCCGAAGGGTCCGACTGATGACTCTTGTTTCAAGGGGAAAAGGACTTGGAGGCAGTTCCGCAATCAATCACCTCCTCTGGAATAAGCCAGCGCGCCAGCACATTGAAGGTATACTTGATTTGCCTGTATTGACACTTCTTTGATGCACCAACAGCATGGGGTGCGCTCGGCAACGATGGCTGGACATGGGAGAAATTCCAGACATATTCCAAGAAATCTGAGAGGTCAGCGATATTGCTAGGTAGGGTTGCCTAACTAACCACCTCCCAGATTTGTGAAGCCCGACCATGACACGGATGTTTTGACGTATGATGTAACACTTCATGGGGAGCATGGTGCGCCGCTTCGCTGACAGTACAATGAGTCTTGCTCATCTTATCACAGGCGCCGTCGTCACATCCTTTCCTCCGGTTATTTCAAACCTCGAGGCAGATTTCAGGAAGGTACTGCTTGTATCCTAGAGCGTCCCATTCTATCTCACATAGCTGGCCAGGCAATGGAGGCCCACAATATCCCGACCATTCAAGATCCAGTAAGTTCTTTGTAATGATACTCTTGTATGTTCTGAAGGAGTTTCGCATCTAGTTCTCGGGAGAGGTACACCCCTTAATTCGTTGACGACTTCTTCCAACTAATCTTCACTCAGAGTCGCGGAACATCCCCTTCTCTGTCCACTTTAGACCCAACAACGCATCATCGAGCATATGCTACTAACGTGGGTGCTTTAAGGTTACGATCTCAATTGATACTGATCCGTTTAATCGATCAGATGTATTATCAGCCGATCGCAGGGCGTACTAACTTAAAGGTCCTCGTCAATGCCTATGTGACTGATATCATCACGACGGAAGTCAACGGACTGATTGCCGCTACTGGTGTCAGATTTGTCGAAAGTGACAATACCTACACGGCGAATGTTACCGGCGAAGTATGCCTAACGGCTGGGTGAGCTCTTTACCATTTGAGGGCTGCTGCAGCTGAAACCTTCGTCAGTGCAATCATGTCTCCAAAGGTTTGAATACTTTATGTGTTCGCTGCCTTGATATGGAATAACTTTCTACCTAGATACTCGAGATGTCTGGCATCGGAGATTCTGCTGTTCTTGAACGGGCGGGTATCGAGGTAAAACTTGATCTCCCTGGTGTTGGAATGAATGTTCAGGAACACTTATACTCTGGAGTTACCTTTGGTGCGTCACGAAACACTGACCTAGCGTGTGGTCGCTGACTCGTCCTGACTGCAGAATTGACGGATCATTTTGTGGGCGAGCAGGAGGTCAACACTTTTGATTCTCTTGCCACAAATCCTGGTTTACAACAAGAGCTACAGTAAGCCAGATCATAGGTCGCTTAAATCGTGCCGGCTGAACAGAACGTTACTAGTGCATCTGGCAAAGGGTCTTTGAACCTAAACACTGTCGACATCGCGTTTGTTGCATTGGCTGACATTTCACCCGAACTCGATGCAAAAGTAATTGCAGCCCTACAGAGCGAAGAGAAGGACGCAGGACTCGCCGCGCAGTACAAGATACAAGCCGAGCATCTTCGGGAGAAGGTTCCTAGTCTCGAAATTATACTGGGTCCAGGACCAGCAAAGCGTACGTATCGCCTTTGTCGCTGCATTCAGGCGAATTTTGATGTTTATGGCTCGACAGCACCTCCGCAGGGGTGGGATGCCTCGAAGAAGCATATTTCGCTCTGTTTTGCCATTAACTGTCCGCTTTCCCGTGGAACCATAGTGAGTAGCGAAACTATTCTAGAGTTCTTCGCCAATGCATTTGATAGCATGTTGCTTCCAAAGATTCGCTTGCGATTGACCCGCATGTTTTCGAGAATCGATTCGGTAAGGCAGATTTTTCTCGTCTCACCACTCTGACACACTCTGTCGATCTTTAGACCTAGATACCATGGTCGAATTAGTGAAGTTTTGCAGGAGGTTGGCTCAGACGCCTCCCTTGAAAGGAGAAGGAGAGGGCCGACTCAAAGGTAGGCATTGATTTCACACCTTGTGAAACAGACTCGCAGACTCGTATTGCATTTCAGAAATTCATCCCGGACCAGACTGTCAAGATGATGCCGACATCGCAGGTTTTATCATGATTTGATTCTTCAAGTGAAGTAAAGTTGCTCACCTGAATTTAGAATGGATTCGCAACAATGTCACCACGACCTTTCGTGAGTTCTCCCTGGCTGTCTGCATACACGACAGCGCTAGATCATTGCATTTTCAGATACTGCTAGTTCATGTTCCATGCTTCCGAAGGAATTGAACGGCGTTGTTGATTCTCAGCTCAAGGTAGCACTCAGTTCCAATCATTTGCCGTGTTTTAACCTTTGAGTTATAGGTATGGGGCACCCACAATATCAGAGTCGCCGACTTGTCGGTCATTCCGCTTCATGTTGGCAGCCACACTCAATGTGAGTTTTTAGCTTATTGCTTCATCACATCACTCTCCCTGATGTCTATCTTTCCAGCTGTAGCGTATGCCCTAGCAGAACAAGGTATGCTCCGATTCTTTCTGCAACCAGTCGTTCTCATTTAGGCTCGGTGATCTTAGCTGCGGATATCATCAAGGCACACAACGAGAAATAGTTGAACTCGCTTGTACAATAACAATAAGATCGTAGTCACATGTACCAATAGGCATACTTTGAAATGTCATGTCAGTTTGTCCAGCTTTGGGATCGCGTAGATACTTATTGCGCATGTGGAATAACAGAAGTCTTGAACTGTCACGTTCCCGGGCCTTTGAGCACGTTCAAACGGTTAGCCTGAAGTTCAGCCCCGTGTATGTATGTCCAGACACGATAATACATTGATTCATAATTAAAATTAGCAGCCCGCCGTATGTGATGTGATGTTCTATTGAAGACAAATAGCGCTGCTGCCAGCCTGCAGTTGAAGGATGCATATGAAGAAGGCGACGCACTCCGAGCGGAGTTTAAACTCCGCTCGATGTCTCGAACGGCCATGCCAGTTACTCACACCAACGCTCCTGCTGCCGCCGATAATACATGCATGTTGCAGATTACTCGAAATGATAGTGGTGCAGAGAAAAAAGGACGAAAAGTAAAACCGAAAAACCTATGTTTGCTCCTCGTACGTACCCCGCATATTCGAACACGGCTTACACTGCCATTAGAAAATTGAATGGTGACGTCAACGACCTAGTGATGAGCTCGACACAAATTGCAAGTGTTTGGCTTTTTCCCTTGCCCCCCAATCACTCTGCCTCTGCTAAGGTTTCGAGGTAGTATGAGGTTTGAACGAACTCCTGATATTCTTATGGTATTTCGAATTCCAGCGCTGACATTTACAGGAGCAGCTATTTTACTACATAAGAGTATCAGGTCAAACTGGTCTCCGTGAGCAGAGCCCCACGTCAGAACAACGTGAAGATACAACAATTCGCGGCAGAGTTGACGTTGGTTTGTACTGACTGTGAGTGTTGTAGTCTTGCATCATATGGTTGGTAAGTTGATTTGGACGATTAAGCAGCTGGTGCTGTGCTAATCATCGACATCTCACAGTCAGGTCAGCATGGGACGTCCTCTGCTTCCGAACTCCAATGCTTACAACCAAGTGCTACTCACAAGTTGACAACGGATCTGGACTCCTTTAGTATCTGGAGGCGGGGCTCCAGCGCATGTTGTTCTGAAAGCGAGTGAGATTATTGGGCTAGATTGCTTGCCGTTGCACCGAGCTTCCCTTGTCCTTCCTTAATCCTTCAACAATCGTCGTCCCAGTTGTCTCTTTCGTGCTCCAGCTCACAATCGGGTCTGACTGAAGTGTTATTTTCTCAGCTGAAACGGTCTGGACCATCACTTGGTTTATCACTGCGTACATTCAATCTCTGCTCGGACCTTTATCATATACATACATGAACCTCTGCTCGGACCTCTATGAACCTCTTTGGCTGGCGTTCCGAGTACAATTACTCTGAAAGACAAAATCGCTCAGAATATGGCCCGGGTCTTACGGCGATCTCCTGCTAAAGCTAATCCACATAATGGTAAGGCTTTGATGACTTGATGTGGATAACCACATGCGTTTATTTACTCTGACGATTGTGCAGGGCACAATGCGTCTAGCGAAAAGATGCCGCTTTGACCACGATGGTTGACAATGGCTGCAGCACCAGTGGAATCATCCATCCGTTCACAGGGGAGCAGCCCATTGAAGCTGTCACGTTCTCCATGAGTAGACACAACCACACGGACACAGCACCAAAAGACCACTGCGGGTCTTGACTATATAAGAGGTATTGAACTTGAGTACCATCAACAACTTTCCATCATGCATCGCGCTCTTGAATCCGAAGATATCGTCCATTCCGTGCTTAAATACATCAAGCCTAAGGACTTGAAGAATGTGGCGAGGACTTGCTCCCAGTTGGCAGGCCCCGCACTCAATATTCTCTGGTCGAAACGGCCAAGTCTAGTACCCCTCCTCTTGTGTCTACCGCAGGACGCCTTGAACATCCCGTGGGATGACTATCACCCGAAAATCGTGAGTGGGGTATGCTGTTTGGGTCTCGACTTGACGATGCTTACGATGCTCTAACTTGCAGAATTTTGCCAGAGAGCCGACTCCCAGTGAGTGGGAGCGGGTCAGAATAAATGCATCAAGAGTGCGAAGGCTTATAGCTCTTATACCTGATCCTTATACGGGTTACGGACGCAAACGTTTAACCGATCTATATGTCAGTGACCTCGCCGCACGGAGGCTTTTCGAGCAGTTCCCTCCCACCACGCTCTTCCCAAACCTTCACACATTCGATTCCAACGCGCTGCTAGAGAACACGCTGCTAGAGGCGAACGGCACACTAAAGGAGATTCAGACTAGACCGGACCTTTCGCTAATTCGAAAGTTCATGTCACCCGGATTGGAAACATTCATGCTTGATATATCTGCGCATTCCCCGTCACACGAGGTGGAGGAATTCCTTGGTGCTCTTCCAATAGAAGCGCCCGGTCTGCGCCAACTCTCGATATCGATGGACGAAGGTCGCATGGCCTTTGTAGTTCTTCCGAATTTCGGAAAGCTGCCAAAGTTGTTTTCACTGACCATTCGCAGAGTCGATGTGGGCCTGACGAGACAGACGATCACCAACATGCAGCAAGCCTGGTGTCTTAACACCCTCGAGCTTAGCTTGCACGGAACCTCCTACGATAGTGGTGTAATGGCGCTTGAATTGAACAGTCTTGAACGCCTTGTTCTCTCTGGCGATGTCTTGCAACAGTGCACGCACTTCATTCGTCAAATCACTACTCGTCAACTATCAGACGTCGAAATCGAGTACCGCCAACGTGCTTCCCCAATCGAAATCACTGTGTTATTCAAATCGTTATCCAAATCGTGCCAAAATCATGAAGCCTTGAAAAAGATCTATGTGTTGGACGCAGAATATGTGCAACATGCTGAGCCCGTCATCCCACTCCCCTCCGAGGTCTTTCGGCCGTTGCTCAAGTTCACTGGGCTGTTGTCTGTTGTCATCGAGAATATTGGGAATTACCACCTTGATAACAGTTTCATCAACGATATCTCAAATGCCTGGGCAGGTATTCAGGAGTTGAGGTTTGCATCACACAGACCTGCAGGTCGTGATGTCACCTTCAATGCGATGATGTCACTGGCAACAAAGTGCCAGTCGCTGAAAAACTTGAATCTGACGTGCGATGCTTCGCAACCCGTAATTCCGGAGGATGAAGATGGGACGGAGATCCTTTGGCCCGTACAAACAGCCCTTCGCAAGCTGCATTTTGGGTACTCCTACGTACCGCAAGTGGCGTGCATACCATATATACTATCCAAAGTATTTCCGACCCTCAGGCTGAACAGGCTCAACTGGTATACTTACGTTGGGGTTCCCCATCCCTTGACTCTCATGAATCCACACGCACTGCCAGAAATAACGAAACAACTATTCGAGCTTCGGACATTGGCCGGCAAAGAAATTTACGATGAAAGACATGACTCCGATTCGGATTGGGAGATTTGGGAGGAGGATGAGGAGGAGTGGGAGGAGAGGGAGAGGGTGCCTTGGGTTGATTCAGAGGAGAGTGACGGATGAGCTTTTAGGGCGATATAGCAGGATCTATATCATACATCTACCATGCTACATGTTTCTGGTGTTGGTGTACGTACTAGTACAAGGCTTCACGTTAGTAGAAAAAACAGTAATCATGCTCTGGTTTATCACATCTAATGACCGGGAATTGAGAGGGTAAGTATGTAAAAGACTTGCCATGACGGCCCAATTAAAAGACCATAGCCGTTCAACAAGTTGATCCGCCAAATTTGTTCTCCGAAGATATGGTTTGATCCGCACATTGAGTACCAAAAATGAAACGGACACAGCAAACCGCCCGTAATGTATCCCCTTATTTTGTCTCATTATGCTGCCAAAAACGGCGGCGCGTACATGTAATACCGGCGGGCGAAAGAACGATGTCATGAGCAAGGCAGGATTAAGACTTGTGAACTTACTTTTAAGCTCGAATCAGGGCCAAATACCCGCGGCAGCTCTGCAGAGCAATTTGACATCCGCCGGCAGGAAAACTATTGCATTCCCGCCAGTAAGTACTACGGTCATAGGCAATACGGCAATCACTGGTAAGTCGACGAGTCCTTCAAGATACGACATGTCGAATTGTCCCTGCATCAGGACCATCTCTCGTGTGGGGATGCCAAATGTCTCGTTGGCTATTGAATTCAAGACGAGGGTTCCGGAAGCGGAGCTCAGGCGTATGATGATGAATTATTTTGAGGCTGGGTGATCTTGACATCTGGGTCAGATTGTCACTGTACTAGGGGGCGGGGGGACAAATCAATTGAGAATCATGTATTCGTTCATCCCTCTATAGGATGCAATCGTAATGTAGTCTATGCATCGTCTTCTTGGAGATACATGCTCAGAAGCGATACATCCCTGACGTTCGGCTCATTTTGAGCTCTTAGACGGCATGCGGGCCCAGTCGTTGTGGTCATAACAGACACGAGAAGCACCTTTCCTGATCTACAAGTCCACTCATTCCGCTGGGTTTCGCGGATGGCTGATATGGTTGATGATGGTCCCGTGTTTGGCGGAGGGCGAAGGTGCTATTGCGAGTAGATATGTTTGCGAAATTAAAAGAGTGTAAACTTACCATGAACATTATTCGTATCATCGTCGAGGAAGGTAATACAACCTACCAGTGTGTTCGACACATGTGCCATAATGTACCGTGTGCGACACAACTCAAATCCAGCCACAGGGATGCGTGGGGGATACATGTTGGAGGAGTATGATAAAGCGGGATCCAGAGGAGAAGTCGTCTTTCAGGACCTACCCATCCCTCCTCGTTCGGGCCAGAAGGGGCTGTTGTTTCAGAATCTTGGAGATAGGAGGAGGCAATCGCGCGAGTGAACTTCGGGCATGAGTAGGGTCGGACGAAAAAACATCGCAGTTTCAAGACAGATTTTGGCGTATCATTTCGCATTATGTAAGCCTTGGCTTCTTTCGATTTCATTTCTTAGATCTAACCTCCTCCATCTTTCGAGTCTGCAGCCATATGGCGGGAATATTAATGTACAGTCATGGCTCACCACGAAAGCAAGCTCAGGATTTTCCTCACACACAGTCAGCGCCATCTGCAAGTCCAACTGCGTCGAAGGTCCACCACCGCCAACAAACAAAGTTCACTCCCCCATCAAAATTAACATCAATGCTTGCCTCGTAGTCCTCATCATCGTAACTTCTTCAGCCGACATCTTTTAATGCGCCACAAACATCCATACTCTCACCTCCACCGTCGAAGATCGCTCCGCTGCCACAAATTATTGTGCCGACTCTTCGGACACCATACCTCTCACAAGTGAGCCCTTCGACTATGAACCAGAATTCATCTATGTCAATTGACGAACCAGCTGCACTAGTTTCAAGAATTCACATTGCCGGGCCTTTCAACTCTACGTGCCTTTTATCCAATTGAATGTGCCCACATTCACGCATACAGGTCCTTTTGTAAATCTCCCCGATAATTCAGCCTACTGACCACTATTCTCTAGCTCCTCCACCTGATTCCCCTCCAACGCAGCTTTTGCGTCCGGTGTGTGAGCCCCCGCTATCTGTCACCAACATACGATTATCTTGCACAACATTTCCGAACTCGCCGTCCTTTCTGACATGCTCATGTCAAAGCTTGAGACGGCGATCGATGGAGGCGAGGAATGGGCAAGGTCTTCCTGTAGGTGGTGAGTATGTCCCTTTTGATATTGGCATACTGATGCTCAATGTACCCCTCTTCGCGCCCACACACGACTTACATCACCGCACATCCACACACCTCGACGCCATTAGGACACCACCATAGCTCACGCCTCAATTCTCGCGCAAGCCGGTTTAGAGGTTGCTTAAGTACGACAAGACGACTCTGTACGTTTTTTTTCTCAAGTTCTTTGTTTTCTTTTCTAGCGATCTCATTGGCATCGGCCAGCTTGTTCTCAATCTTTGCGTTTCATATCCACCGCAATTCGGTCGGGTTACTATAGATCGCTCTTCTCCTCGCGCGATACCATTGCCTCTCCCGTAGAAGGCGTCATCATCCCTAATATTGGTTTGATTTGGTTTTCGAAGGTAGTGCATCAGAAGTCGCAACTCAACATCAGGCAGCTGCAAATGTGTTGCAAGCGCTGGTTAGCTCGGGTTACCAAACCGAGGCCAGTACGGCTTGTTGCTGGGTGCTGTGATCAGTGCTACTCCGGAGCTGCTCATTGTCGTAAGTTCACAGAAGCAATTCACGTTCTACTTCTAATAATCTCGTACTAGATCACACTTATGGCTTTTGTCGGTCTTTGCAAATGGTGTACCCCTGCATGTTCCATTTCTCGTGCCACAAGTGATCTTCGGCTGACCAGTCGTGTCAACAGGTGTTGGGGCCCTTCCTAGCAGCAAGCGTAGTCACCTTTTACCTTGTATCGAAGATGCAGGAGATGGGTGTTCGTTGTACGTTGTATTCTTTCCGACTTTGACCTCGCATGAATGGTTGTTACAGCGGAGAAGTACGCCAAGGATCCCAAAAACTCAAACGGTGTTCAGATTGCAAAGGAGGCACATCCTTAGAAGGCAATTTGGCTTCTTTAAGGTGCGTTCAATCATACCTTTTCTAATGAGCTGACAGCCTATCTGACGTTTTCTTGCAGACCTTCTGTGTACACTTAGAACGAGATATCCTTAATGTTGGAGAATCCATGGTACAAAATACGATGTTCGTTACAGAGATCTTTCGCGTGAATGTCATGCGTGATTTACAAAACTCGCTACGAGAAGTTACTGGTGCTTTATCTCGGGACGATGGGCATCACTCTGATCAGTGCGTGTTGTTCTGAAATTATTGGGCTAAATTGATTGCTTCCTTAATTCTTTCACAATCGTTGTCTCAGTTGTCTCTTTCGTGCTCCAGCTCACAGTTGGGTCTGACTGAAGTGTTATTGTCTCAGCTGAAACGGTCTGGAACATTACTTGAACTGTCAGTACGTACAATGAATCTCTGCTCGGACCTCATTACCCTGAAAGACAAAATCGCTCAAAACATGACCCCGGTCTTAGACTTACGGCGATCGCATGCTAAAGCTACTCCACATAAATGGTAAGGCTCTGATGATTTGATGTGGATGACCACGTGCGTTTATTTACTCTGACGATAGTGCAGGGAACAATGCGTCTAGCGAAAAGATGCTGCTTTTGGCTGTGATAGTGGACAATGGCTGCACTGTCAGTGGAATAATTCATCTGCTGTCCCTTTCGTGCTCTAGCTTGCAATCGGGTCTCACTGAAGTGTTTATTTCTCAGCTGAGACGGTCTGGAACTTCAATTGGAATTTCAGTATGTACATTGAATCTCTGCTCGGACCTTCATCATATATGAAACTCTGCTCAGACCTCTCTGAACCCCAATTCATCCGTCCACAAGGAAGCAGCTCATTGAAGCTGTCACGTTCATCATGAGTGGACACAGCCACACGGACAAAAGACCACTGCGGGTATTGACTATATAAGAGGTATTGAACTTGAGCACTATCAACGATCTTCCATCATGCATCGCGCTTTTGATTCTGACGATATCGTCTATTCCATTCTCGAACACCTCAACTGGCCCCTTAGGAACTTGAGGAATGTGGCGATGACCTGCACCAGGTTGGCAGGCCCCGCTCTTAATGTGCTCTGGTCCGAACAGTCGACTTTGTTTCCCCTCATCAAGTGTCTGCCGAAAGACGCCCTGAGCGTCACAAATAAAACTATCGTGAGTGGAGTATACCATTTGAATCTCGACTCGACGATGCTCACCATGCTCTAACTTGCAGAATCTTTCCAGAGAGCCGACTCCCAGTGAGTGGGAGCGCATCATTGTCAACGCATCAAGAGTGCGAAGGTTTATCGAGCCCAGTATTAGCACGGTTAACCCAAAGCCAATGGTCAGTGACCTCGTGCTACGGAGGCTTTTCGAGCGGTTCCCTCCCGCCACGCTCTTCCCAAACCTTTGCGCATTCGATTCCGAGGCGCTGCTGGAGTATCGCTCGGACATTTCGCTAGTTGGGGGGTTCATGTCACCCGGATTGGAAACGCTCTCGCTTGATGTATCTGCACAATTCCTGATACATGAGGTAGAGCAATTCCTTGCTGCTCTTCCCGTAAAAGCGCGCGGTCTGCGCCAACTCTCGATATCGAGGGACGGTGGTGACATGGCCTTTGCAGTTCTTCCGAGTTTCGGAAATCTGCCAAAGTTGACTGCACTGAGCATTCACGGAGTCGATGTGTGCATGACGAGACAGGCGATCACCAACATCCAGCAAGCTCGGTATCTTACCGTTCTCGAGCTTGGCCTGCACGGAACTGCGTATGATCATGATGGTGGTGTTACGGCACTTGAGTTGAGTAGTCTTGAACGCCTTGCTCTCTTCAGCGATGTCTTGCCACAGTGCACACACTTCATTCGTCAAATCACCACTCGTCAACTATCATACATTTCTATCGAGTACACCCAACCTGCCTCCCCAATCGAAATCACTGTGTTCATAGAATCGTTTTCCACATCGTGCCAAAATTATGGATCCTTGAGAGAGATCGAAGTGGCGGACGACTCAGATGGGACAAATAATGAGGTCGTCATCCCACTCTCCTCCGAGGTCTTTCGGCCGTTGCTCAAGTTCACTGGGCTATTCTCTGTTATCTTCAAGGATATCGGGAATATCAACCTTGATAACAGGTTCATCAACGATATCCCAGATGCCTGGCCAGGTATTCAGGAGTTGAAGTTTTCGTCACACAGACTTGCAGGTTGTGACGTCACCTTCGCTGCGATGGTGTCACTCGCATCAAGGTGCAGATCGCTGCATACCTTGAATCTGACGTTCAATGCTTCACAACCGACAATGGTTCCGCAGGCAGAGGACGGGACGGAGCTGCTTTGGCCCGCGCAAACAGCTCTTAGCTTGCTGGATGTTGGGCACTCCCAGGTGTCGGAAGTGGCGCGCATGCCATATATCTTGGCCAAGGTATTTCCGGATCTGAAGAGGGTCTACTGGTCTAGTCACGCTGGGAGTCCCCAAATCATAAATCCTTCGGCACAATTAATGCGAGAAATACAGGAGCAACTATGGGATCTTCAGAATTCGCTCTCGGGTGGTTCAGAGCACAGGGGAGGTTGGGTAGTCCCAGGTGGCAGACGTGTTGCGGATCTATATCCTGACCAAGGTGATTCTGGGTCTGATTCCGGGTCTGATTCCGGATCTGATTCCGGATCTGAAGAAGATCTACCGGTCTAGTCACGCTGGGAGTTACATAAATCCTTTGGCACCATTAATGCAACAAGTACAGGAGCAACTATGGGAACTTCAGAATCCGCTCTCGGATGGTTCAGAGTACAGGGTCGGTTGGAAAGGATTCAGACAACTTAGACAAGGATGATAGCTTGATCTAGTATGTTATACATCTACTATATGCTACTTGTTTTTGTCGTTGGTATACGTACTAGTACAAGTATGCGAATAATTATGCTATGGTTTATCGCGTTTTGTGGCCGCCCTTCAACTACAAGCAAGTTGGGTTATAGAAGACTTGCGACGGTGAAGAGCCCAATTGCAAGACCATGTATAGCAGCCATTCAACAAGTTGATCTGCCAAACGACACCGCGCCCATGAAACAACACACCATCTCACAAAGATCTGCAGCAGCGAACGTTGGTCCATGCAAAATGTTCAACCTATTTTGCTTGCTCGAAAGTTGTGGGCGTCATGATAACACCTTTTATCTCTCATACTATCGTTCTTCCACTGCTTTCCGAAAACCAGGGCATACGATATTGGCCCTCTTCATAGGACACTCAATTCTTCCTGTATTTGATCGTTTCGTTTGTATTGCGGTACAGTGGATAGTTTCCAAACTTCGCACTCATACAGTCGCATCTCCAACTACCAATGACAACTTGCAGGGCGCCGTTTGCTGTGTAGGAGTGATGGGTGTCGGGTCCAGGTACTTACAAATGATGAGATTCAACATGAAGATGTCGAAGTTTTCACTCCAAGATTCTAGTGTTCGATACGCATACTGGTGTGTTGAAAGGTGGTCTCCCATACTGGTGTGTGTGGTAATGTGAATCTTGAATTCCTGGGGCAAACAATTTATCTCAGCGTTATAGAAACAGCAGTGAGGCTGTGAATTTGTGAATTGGCTAGTGCGTGCTCAGGACGAACAAAAAGGTGCCGAAAGATCGATGTGTCTGCAACGTTGCGCGTGGGCATACTCGTTTGATGATGAACGACGGTCTCCCTGAGGCCAGAACGTTCATGCATCCAAGAGCAACGATATAGAGTAAGATGTGAACATGTGGTCGCCCATGAGGAAATAGCTTGATGCTGTATTATTGGTCGTGTCTGTGAGCTGAGAAGCATGCACAGCTGCCATGCAGGAGGGGCGTGTCAGGGTATATATATGCAAGGCGACGCCCAAGTAGCTGTATACACCCTGGAATCCATCGCTCATCAAGTTCAGCGCTGATATCTGGAACTTCTCGGTAGAACACGATGCAGCATGGCACCAGTCGCAGCATATCCTGGGTGTTTTGCCTGCACAACATCATGATTGAGCTGTGATGTGATAACACACCTTCGTACTACAATCCTCTCGACTCCGCCTGCGCCATCAGTCCGTCGATCTTGATCATCCGTGGAGTCGAGGTCGAGTCTACGGAACCGAACTATCTTTGAACCGAACCAGACTTTTCTATCACTGGGTTCAACTTCAATGGTACCTGCATCCTGTGAGTGATGCTCTGAGCGAGTTGAAGGCTGAATGGGGGAAAATCTGACCTTGCGTATGTATTTTGCGGCTAGTGATATACAAAAGGCGCCAACAAGGCAGTACGGTGATGCCAAAGCATACTGGATGATCAAGGTGAGATGAATCACTCGTGTTTAGGTTATGATTGGTGCTGTATGCGATCAATAATATTGTTGATGCATCTAGTTGAAAGCCTTCAAGCAAATGCATGAGGCGCCCACGGCAAGCCTGCCCTGAAACAACGTACGACCACTTCCCCAAATTTGAAACTTTATTTCCTTCATGACTATTCTGCAATAATCCAACCATTCTGATAAAACACCACGGCGCCTGCGTGACGAAGTATAACCTGGTTGAGGCGAACCCGAAACATCCACGTCGTCTCTGTGATGTCATCGCGTACTATGCCGCGGCGTGAATTCGGAACTCTCAATACGAACGGCGAACTTAAGAGGCGGGCTTCATAAACGCTCAGGCGTCCAAAGCGAAACGGATAAGAGTCTTAATGAATTTGTCTTTTGTTGTCCAGAGCACTGGCGAACTTAGCCCGGCACGAGGTGGTGAGTAGTAGATGTTTGTACTTCCAATTTCTGTGTTAACTGCGCATCCTGCACACGACATTTCCAATATGACGACATTGCCAGCTTCCGAGCCTGAGAGTCTCCCGATAATTGGAGTGTTCTACGCCGAATTCGAATGGACCAGCTACTAGTAGCTCGCCCGTGTCCATGGCCAAGTTCCATATCCGCATTTGAGAATCGGATGACCCACCTGCTAGTAATGTGCTGTCCCCGGAAATATTGATGGTCGACATCTCACAGTGAGGTCAGGGCGTCCTCTGCTCCTGAACTCCGATGCCTACAACCAAGTGCTACTCACAAGTTATCGACGGATCTGGACTCCTTGAGTATCTGAAGGCGGGGCTCCAGTGCATGTTCTTCTGAAAGTGAGTGAAATTATTGGGTTAAATTCCTTGCCGTTGCACCGTGCTTCCCTCGCCCTTCCTGAATTCTTCAACGATCGTTGTCCCAGTTGTCTCTTTCGTGCTCTAGCTCAAAATCGGGTCTGACTGAAGTGTTTATTCCTCAGCTGAGACGGTCTGGACCATCACTTGGATTGTCAGTATGTACATTGAATTTCTGCTTGGACCTTTATCATATATGAACCTCTGCTCAGACCTCTATGAACCTCTTTGGCTGGCGTTCCGAGTATAACTACCCTGAAATACAAAATCGCTCAGAATATGGATCGGGTCCTACGGCGATCTCCTGCTAAAGCTACTCCACATACATAGTAAGGCTTTGATGACTTGATGTGGATAACCACATGCGTTTATTTACTCTGACGAAAGTGCAGGGAACAACGCGTCTAGCGAAAAGATGCCGCTTCGGCCACGATGGTGGACAATGGCTGCTGTGCCAGTGGAATAATCCATCCGTCCACAATTAAGTAGCCAATTGAAGCTGTGGCTTTCTCCATGAGTGGACACAACCACACGGACACATCACCAAAGTCCACAGTGGGTCACGACTATATAAGAGGTGTTGAACTTGAGCACCCATCAACAACTTTCCATCATGCATCGCGCTTTTGATTCTGAAGATATCATCCATTCCATACTAGCCTACCTTCAATCCTCCCCTAAGGATTTGAAGACTCTGGCAGTAACATGTTCTAGGTTATCAGGCCCCGCCCTCGATAGCCTCTGGGCTGAACAATATAGTTTCGGACCCCTATTCATGTGTCTAACGCCTGACCTTCGGAAGTTCGTCGGTCCTACTATCGTGAGTGAAGTATACCATTTGAATCTCGACTCGACGATGCTTACCATGCTCTAACTTGCAGCATCTTGCCAGAGAGCCGACTCCCAGTGAGTGGGAGCGCCTCCAAATCAACGCAGCAAGAGTGCGAAGGTTTATTGAGTGTCCCATTTTTCCCCGCGGGTATGCATATTACGGTGTCAGTGGCCCCGCCCTACAGAGTCTTTTCAAGCAGTTCCCTCCCGCCACGCTCTTCCCAAACCTTTGCGCATTCAATTCCCAGCCGCTTCGGTTTTCTCGCTCGGACATTCCGCTATATGGGAAGTTCATGTTACCCGGATTGGAAGCGCTTGCGCTTGATGTCTCACGGACGGATAGAGTAGAGGGATACTTCGGTGCTCTTCCCGACAGTCTGCGCCAACTGTCTATATCGGCGTGCAGGGCCCTTGCAGTTCTTCCGAGTTTGGAAAAGCTGCCAAAGTTGCTTACACTGAGCATTGATGGACTGGATATGCGCATGACGAGACAGGCGATCACCAACATCCAGCGAGCTCGGTATCTTCACACCCTCAAGCTTACCCTGCGCAAAACCTCGTATGATCAAGATGGTGGTGTTATGACGCTTGAATTGAGCAGTCTTCAACGCCTTTCTCTCTCTGGCAAAGTCTTGCCACAGTGCACGCACTACATTCGTCAAATCACTACTTGTCAACTATCACACCTCACCATCGAGTATCGCCGACCTGCTTCCCCAATCGAAATCGCTGAGTTTGTGGAATCGTTCGTCGTATCGTGCCAAAATCATGGATCCTTGACACAGTTCTCTGTGGTGGACAAATCAGATTTCCTCGATGACGAGCGAGTCATCCCACTCTCCTCCGAAATCTTTCGGCCATTGCTCACGTTCACTGGGCTGTTGTCTGTTGTTTTCGAGGGCATCGGGAATTACAGTCTCGATGACATGTTCATCAATGCTATTCCGGACGCCTGGCCTGGCATCCAGGAATTGAAGTTTGCATCGCACAGACCTGCAAGTTGTGCCGTCAGCTTCACTGCAATGGTGGTATTTGCGTCTAGATGCAGGTCGCTGCAGTCCTTGCATCTGACGTGCGATGCTACAGAACCAACAGTCATCCCACAAGATAAAGACGGGACGGAGAGGCTTTGGCCTGCGCAATCAGCCCTTCGCAGGCTGCATTTTGGGCACTCCAAGGTGCCGCAAGTGGGGCGCATGCCATTCATCTTGGCAAAAGTATTCCCGGCGCTGTCGGAGCTCAAGTGTTCTCATTTCGCTGGGTCTCTGCTGGAAGTATTCAAGCTAGTAAAGGTGCTTCGGAAATTTCCCGACCGAGACGAGAGCGACTTGGAATACAATTGGTGGGAGCACATAGGCGACTCGAACTATTGAGATGAGGTTGACTGGACGGGAGGAGTATAGATACATTTATGCTAGCCTGAAGTCGATATGTCATACATTTACTATGCTACATGCTTCTACTGTTGGTGTACGTACTAGTACGAGTATGCGAATGATCATGCTATAGTTAATCACATCTAATGACCGCCCTTCAACGTTTCAACTACCAGTAAGTTGGGTTATGAAAGACTTGCGATGGTGAAGAGCCCAATTGCAGTCTAGACCATTAGCAGCCGTTCAACAAGTTGATCTGCCAAACAACGACAAATCCAGATTGTGTTCATCGCCCACCATCATGATAAGCACTGTGTCTAAACTCTGCTCGCTTGTTTTGAACCGACCGATGCGTGCTTCCTCGCGCCCATGAAACAACACACCATCTCATCGTATAGCACAATGATAGGCTGCAGCAACTTTGGCCCATGCAAAATATTCAACCTGTTTGCATACTCGAAAGTTGTGCGTGTCATGTTCTCATATGATCGTTCATCTACTAATTCAAACAGGCTTTCCGAGATCCAGGGTATACAACATTGGCCCTCTCATTAGGACACTCGGTTCTTCCTGTGTTTAATCGTTTCGTTTGTATTGCGGTACCTATGGTGAGTTTCAAGGCTTACGGTCGCATCTCTAACTACCGATACAACTTGCAGGGTGCCGTTTGCTGTGTAAGAGTGATGGGCGTTGGACACAGGTACTTACAGGTTGTTAGTCGACTGTCTGAATTTGCTCTGGCACAATATTGGGTTCACGACTTTTTATGACTTTGACAGTCATTCGATGTCTCGATCACCCTCTGAACACGATCGGATTCTCTTGACCTTGCGAGTAGGCGATCTTACTTGAGCTATCTGGACTTGCTCTCCATTTCGACAGCCCGACAGCCGGGTGTCGGGTCTATCTGCCTGTTGCCCGGCCAGCGGTTTCTCTTGTATTTACCCACCTGACCTCACAGGTGACCTTGACTTTGTCGATCTCCTTACTATCTCCACTTCCCTGGCCCACTACTTTTCTCATTTGGACATCCGATTTCTTGGATCTTATCACATCTAACAACAGGGCAGCTTTAAATTCAAATTGACCCCTCGAGTATTGACGAGCTTTCTGACGACGGCACAATTGCTAATTTCTTACTGGCTCGTGGGTAAGCTTTATGTCTTTGCATTTGCTTTAAAGTGAGATGACCTCGTTCTCCATGCATTTCTTGCGGAGTCGATCTAGTCACCTCTAAGCAGGTTCTTATCTTCCTTTCAAGTCAAGCTCAAATTTCGCTTTGGATGCGGACTTGCCCGGCGGGTTACCCTGCTCGAAGTTCAATACTCACTCACCGTGGGCTTTGCTCTTGGGCGATAACGGCTTTCCTTATTCTCAGCAGTCTAATGGAGTTGATGTTGAACACCCACTCAACAAATTTGTCACAGCACACCCAAATTTACGGCGAGGCTATCGCGCTGTCCTTTCCTAAAGATCTTGAATCAAGCCCATAACCCCAAGCCATTTCCACAAAGAAAGTAAGCATTATCCCTACTTCCTAATCACCGCAAGCTTCCCCTCCATTGCCAAAAAAGTTCTCTTCCACTCTGATCGCTGAACATCTGACCGAAGCTCTACACAACATACCGTCCACTATATTGCACCGACATGAAAGGTGAAATTCGTCTCACTGCCACATTAATGTTGCAGGTGATTATGTGATAGACATTTGGCTTACTTTGCGAACTTCTCCGTGTTAAGATGGCAACGTTTCACAGATAAGGTTTTTTCATATACAATTTCCTATATACATCTACGAGTACAAGAGTTGTGCCTATGAGATTGTCTGAATGATGCTGTCTAATTATGTTGTGGAATGGTACAGGAATGCAAAAGAGTAATACAGGCTCAGAAAAATGACACGTGAAAAATGCATAGTCTACAATGAGCCTGCAGTCCAGCTTGTCGAATTAGGACTTTCATGAACCAACTGCTCCAACTTCTTTGCCCAATAAGACTCTGAAGCCTCAAATCGGGAAGAAGGTGCAGGTACAAGTGAATCGAGGGCTGACTCGGAGTATACATGATCAGCGGGTGCAGAGACCGGTGAACCGAAAAGGTCAATGCCACCTTCCGCCACAATCGGCAGGAGGGGCACACCAGAGGGTTGGTGGAGGGTAGTGGTAGAGTGATGTTTACCTGGTGCCTGGACGTTAAATCGCACATCGGGTAGGGATATCATATCCTTCGCGAAGGGTGTGACCTCATGAGTCATCGAGTTTGGTCTTGGGGCCTGAACAATGGGTTGCACGGCAGGGCCGGAGGAAAAGTTCGACCCAAGTACAAACGAGGGTGGGGCTTGCTGGGCCGCCAGTCCTGCTTGAGGCAAGTTATCTCAGGGAGACACGAAGAAATTACTGGTGGCCAAATTCAAAGCCGCAAAACCATGAGATTTATTCTTGTTCCTGGAACACCGCTCAGAGTTGACGTGGCGCTTGAGCGCATCAATGCGACTGAAACTAGTAAAAATCAATATCTCAGCTCCAACTCACATTTGAAAGCAGCAGGATACTCACTAGTGGCCACAAGCTTCGCATGACAAGCGGTTCGACCGATTTTGATGCCTGTTGGTCTGTTTATGCTTGTGCACGCTGCTTTCCTTCAGGTATACCCCTACACACTGTTCTTTCAAGCACCGGTATAATTTTATTCCATCCTTGATGACCAGTTGCTGATGAAACAGCTGTCAGCGGGACAGCGAGAACAAAATAAATAACGTCGACTCACGAATTCTGGGTCGTCATCAGGGCAGATGCGGGTTTGTTTCTGTTGCACCATGGAGGGTGCAGGAGGGTTCTGCGGCACGATCGTCGCCTGAAGGTCTTTCAGTGAGTGAAAAGCCGGCCAATGTGTTGCCTCCTCAGGGAGTGCAGGCAGCTGCGCTTGCATGACTGGAGCGTCAGTTGAGGGAGCAACACTTGCAGGCTCAATCATCATCTGCATAGATTGTGGTCCAAGTATACCACCCGCACCGAACGTAGAAGTCGTTTCATAGTCTGCCTTGGGAGCCGGCCCAGACGGACCAAAATTTTTATTGATGTACAAATCCGGAGGGTATATCGTGGTAGGTAGCTGAGGCAGAAGTTGGGAGTGAGGCTTAGGTTCATGCTGGCGAATCGGGTATGGCTGCCATCGATGATCAACATGTTTCTGGGGACTAGTTATGTCACCACTCGGCTCGGCCCAGCCCGGGTTCGGCTTTTACCAGCCACACCTGTAGTTCGGCTATCCCCGTAAGCTGAACCACTTTGTCCAGCTTGGTTTGACTTGTTAGCTGTGTGAATCGGCTACAAGCCATAACTCCAGCAACATCGGCTCGAGCTGGTTCAAGCTGGTTCCAGTCGGCTTCAGTTACGTGGAAGTTGAACTATCTTCTTTCTGTGCGTCGTTGACTTGTTGTCCATTCATTCAATTTCATTGTTCAATCCCTCGCTGCAATATTCAGTCCTGTTGTAAAGCATGAAGGCCCCGAATCGCATTGATGGTAGATTTAGGCTGGAAGATATTTTGGGGTCCGGTTCATATGGTGCGTTCATATGATATTGATTCAAATTCAGGTTTTCAACATACATTAATGTTACTAGCTGTTGTGTACCGTGCGCAGAACTTCCTCAATGATGACATTGTTGCTATCAAACTCGAGCCAGTCACCAACAAACCATCTTCTGTGGAGCATGAGCATGAGATTCTCAAGCAACTTGAAGGTGGAGTTGGGATTCCCCG
>JRHT02000118.1:111790-122784 GCA_011800875.2 Suillus brevipes Sb2 | reverse complement strand
CCTTAACAATGAACTAAACGACTACAGATGAGACTCTTAGTTAGGGTGTTTATACCGGCATGCAGCAGAGCTCCTCTTTCTTGCAACTCGCCTTCTCCATCGCACTTAGGCTGTTCTGGCAAGGTATGGTAAAGCTGCTCTTTGGGGGCGACCTTCCTAACTTTCCTAACACAAACAAACTCTGATTACATCTTATCATCCAATGTACATGTACAATAAAGAATTCCTTTGCCAGACACAAGAGCCACTTTTTGATATGACACAGTTGCGCTGAGAGAAAATGTTTGGCGATAGGCAAGTACGGTAATGTCAAGGTCGTTGAAGGATCTTCAACTCAGCTGAGGGTACAGCTGATATAAATGTTGAAGGGAAAAAGATATGGGTGCGATATGTTCGTCCCTTAGGGGAAGCGGAGAAAGCGAGTATCCACAGGTGACAACTCTAGGGGGAATGCGCGAAGCGTGTGATAAGGCGAAAGTGCAGGAACAAAGGTGCTATAGGCGCGCGAAGCGCAGGAAAGTCACGTGTTGAAAAGCGGAACTGGGTGAAAGCGGTATGCGAGCGATAGCGAGACTTAGAGAGACGTTAAGACGTGAGATGCGATGCAGATATGACCACTAGAGCTAACTGCTACTAGGGCTTGCGATGATTTATTCAGAAGATGATAAGAACTCGGTGATGGTAATGAGATGGTGGTGATAGATGGTGATGGTAAAAATGTGTACCAAGTGAAAATAAACATGGTACAATGTTGAAATAAATGATAAATGGAGAAATGCATACCTGGGAACTTGGTTGGACATGGGAAAATACTCCAGGAGGTCAGGCGCCCTATAGCGCTTAGGCGCAGGAAATTTCGCCTAAAGCGCACGCAAGTCGCACAAGTGTCGCCTATGTCGCGCGCGTTGCGCGAACGTCGCGTTTATCACGCAAGTGTCGCGTTGCATGCATAGTACTGTAGACTTGACCTACATTGCAGTATGTGCCATTGTGAGGCTACTCAGGATCGAGTCTCTACATTGTACTCAAGGACTATCAGATCCGAAGGGCTTTGGCCTCAGCTCGTACGCTGTGCCCCTTTCCCAAGTATTGCCCTGTATTTCACAAAGGCTTAACTATCGCATCCGAAGGTTCCAGACGTATAGTATATAGATATCCAAAGGTTTCCGGATAATGGATAAGCGTATAAGACTCATCCAGACGAAGTCCGAACTAGAAACTAACAGAGGTAGACTACCCGAAGGTAGAGCTGAATACGTAGACTTAAGAATTCAATCCTAAGTCTCGGAAGTTGACAAGAGTAAAGACTTGAGTCCAGAGTATTGGAGATGAGCAGAACTATAGTTGATATTCGAACTGAGGTAGTATTGTATGTTACACGGGTTTATATACTGAAGATAGCACACGAAATGTAAGTAATAGTCGTCCGAAAGCTATGTACGAGACACGCGGAATATTATGGTGAAGTGTCACGGATCATACTAGAATGGAGATGGAAATGAAAAGGCAGTACAGATCAGGAATGGAACGGAACACGAGAATAACCGAGAAGCGGAAGCATAGGAATACCGAATGGAGAAAGGCTATGTTAACGTTATATGAACAGGAAATGAATTAGAAAGCTTATTGTATGTGGATCGGAAGTGGAGATAGAATTGAATGAGAATGGAAATGGATCTGAGCATCGGATCTGATCGGATCTGAGGTCCGGAAGTCCAGATGAGAAGCGCAAATATATGGATATGACAGATAAAGGCAGCATGACATAAAATGACTCTGAAAAATGCAAGTCAATGAACAGCCTTTGTTTTTACTCCTTTGTCTGACAGGCCACACTTACATAATTTCCTCATTTTATGCGCGGAAACATAGAATATTTTTGTTGTGATTGATCAAATAATGTCTGTTACAGAACATGGGAGAAATACGTGACTAAACTCGAAGAACATTCTTAAAAAATATGTCATTGCTATCGGCAGAACATTAAGAAGGTTTGATCAATATCCTCAGCTGAAGCATGCGAGGAATATTCAATAATATTCCAACCTTTGTCTGTGAAAATAACCAACAGAACTCAGCCATGTTTGTGAGATTAAGCTTTCATGTTTTGTGGTAAAAAAGGATTTGAAGATATGTAAATCATTGTAACTTTCCTACCTCAGAACATTCTCAGGCACATATGACAAAGATAGCATAGCATCCAAAGATCTCTGATGGAAGATGATGAAACAAAAAATCAGTATGTTAGGGAAGAGAAAACAGGCATTTTTTATCTTGTGTTACTTGCAGAGAACTTTGTAGAAATATAAAAAATATTTTGTCAATGTTCCTGGCTTAAAGACATGTAGAAATATCTATCTGGTTATACCATATTTTTTAATATTTGGCTAGGGAAAATTGATAGATGCCTACAGTGCTTTTTGAGGATCTTATCTTTGAGAAGTGAAAAATTCTTGATGAAGCAATATGCCCTACAATATTTACAAACATTAGTACTGTAGGGTCTAGTATACTATGAAATACCCACCTGCGCTGATGCTCCATTTGTTTGGGAGTGTTTCTACTGAGAATAGCAGTTGTCTTTGGTGTTACATGGGACTAAACTGCCATCAGAAGGTTGTTGATGGCCTTTAATGTCTTCGGGGTTTACTTTCTTGTTGCACGGGTGATCTTTGGTTGGTTCTGTTGCATCTGCCATATACCAAAATGATAGGCAGGTGTGGATGACTGATTGGCCTCACTGCGGCTTGTATAATGCTCAAGTACTAGAGAGTTGTCATGCAGACCTTCCCAGGTGATGACAAGCGCCTTCTGACCTCGCTCCATAATGCTGTTACAAAATTGGGCGGCAAGGAATGGGGGGTGCTATACACATAAGGCCTCCACATGATCTTCCGAAGGAATGAGTGAGAAAGAGTTAGGGGAATCATAGACCTTGAGCTTGTTTGCATTAAAACTGTTAGGGTATTGGTTTTTCATTGCGCACTCTGTGTGCTTCTTGTTCTTGGTGGTGTGAACAAAAGCATCAGAATAGATTTTGATTTTTTCCACTTCTAATAATAAGCAATAGTTTAGCCGCAGAGAGGCCACCTTTAACTAGTGAAACTCACCATGTACAGTGTTAATCCAGTCCAACCTGTCTTCTCTCATTCTGCTACCAATATAGTTTTGCAACTTTTCAAACTGCTTGCTAGCACCATGGAGTCCTCTTTGGGTTTTAGGTTTAGATCGATAGGACACTGGAGGTTGGGAACACAAACCAGACTGAAAATCGTCCATGGCCAGCAGTGATTTTTTCGCTAGAAGTAATCAGTTGCAATCATAGAATTCTTCTTCTTCATCATCTTCAGTGTGAGTATCATGTATAGTGGGTGCTAAAGGAATTGTAGAGGGAATTGAGGAATTGGAATGAGGTGTTTGTGACAGTTTATTATTTTATTGACTATTCTCAAGAGGAGCTAGGTGGGAAACTCACCATTCGCTTTGGCTATGTTTCTTGGAAGAAGCTCCATGGTGACTTTGATTATCAAGAGTGTGTTATGGAAGGCTATTTAGAGGATGTTCTGATGCCAGGAGAGACGTGCTCTACTATTAAGAACAAGGGTATCAATAATCTCAACAAAAGGAAACAAGTGATTCCTGCAGAGACATTGAAAACGGGCACATTAGTTATTAAGCATTGTGAAAATGGGACCATAGGTATATATTCATCAATCTATTATCAATATATAATGATCTTATTACTGGATTATAAGAATAAATTTTAAAGCCACACCATCATCATGGGGAAGGCTCCCCCTCCAAACTCTATTCACTCCCAGGACCAGCAACTGCTTACTAATGGGATTATGGATCATGAAGGGCTGCTTCACCTCTAGCCAAGTACAGCAACAACAAAAGTCAAGAACATCAGCAAACTAGTGAGTACTTGTACAAAGTTCATAGATACACAAGGAAGTCTCCCCTTTACAAGCCTGTATAAGAAGGCACAGACTGTACAACTTATGAGCTTGTATAGTCTGTACAATTATCAATATTGCAGTCAAGAAAAAAAAAGATTCACTAATATTGTATTAAACTATTGACTTGAGACTATCAAGTTACTTAAATAATATTAGTCTTAGTTTTGTAAGCTCTATGACCTTGTGGTAACCTTGTGGAGGCCTGTGAAACCTTGTGAGCTCTGTCACGAAATTTGTAGTTTGCTGATGTATGACAGCTGAGACACCAAAACAGGATGTCAGGGTGACTGATAATGTTGTGAGAGTCAGACGGGACCTTAAGATGCTGCACATGACATGAAGGCAGCCACTGCACTCATAGAGAATAATGACATCTCCCTCAGCACTGTGACAGCATATAAGACACCACTAAATCATAATGTAAGCATTAGCAAACACGTGAAGAATGAACTTACCTGACTATGTACTTCTAGCTACGCCACCTCAAGCTCTACTCCAGTTCCAGGACTTGCAGGGACAAGCAAAGCAGCTAGTAATCCAAGAGGACCACTTACCCTTTTAGCAGTGCCACTGGCGGCATGCTTCTTGGCAGTGTTCTTAGGAGGCATGGACAAAAGCAGAAAGGTTAGACTTAGGTAGAAAGGAAGGAGCGAGTCTGCAAGATGCAGAATCTGTACTGGCTGATTGAACCAACTGATCATGTGATGTTGTGGATATTTGATATTGTCCGCAAATAAACAATGTCACTGTCCACATGCACAACAAATCATATGATTTTGTGTACTATTGCAAAATTCAACAAGTCCATTAGCAATGTCCAACTAAACAATAGCAAATAAGCTGTGGCATATAGTGCATCACAATTCTTTCTCACAGTTGACTTTCTCTTACTTCTACATTAATGACTAATAGTAGTTAAGTGTTTCATCTAACTTAAGTATATTTCTTTTTTATTCAATTACTTACTGAATACTGGTCTTATTTCTTTGCAGGTTGTATTTCATATAAGGTAGTACTCACTTCAGTGCTCTTGCACTAATAATGTTTTATCAATTTTAAAGATATACTCTACTGGGGGCTTGGAGGTCTAGTGCTTGCACCAGCACATCTAGCCTTTTGTACTCCAACACTTGGTTTTCTGGGGGCTTGGGGGACCCTCAGACCCAGAGGAAGCCCTTGCCAATCTGATTATCTTCAATGAACCTCCCCAAGACAGTGCCCTATTTTCGTATCATCATAATGACTGACACCACTCACTCACAAAAACTGAATTCTTGCAATACTTATCATCTGCAACAAAAGGAGCAAGCCACCAACCTGTTCATGGCCATAGAATTAGGATTAGATCAACCCTCAAATATCTACTTCAGAATGTCTCCTTTAAGGTCATCAAAGTGAAAGGTCGCTGGTCAAGTGATGCTTTCCTCACCTATCTGCGCTGTCATGTACAGATCCTGGCTCCCTACATACAAGCGACGCCTACATTGCAAGAGCAGTTCCTCAGTCATACCATAGTACTGCCTCCAGTCTGCTGATGGGCATACTCATACCCAGCCAAGAGAGTTTCACCCTCCTCCTAAAATTTGAGTATCTGAGTCTCACTGAATGCGTTGGCGGCCCTCCTAATCAACAGGAATCGCACTCATCTCTCTATTTCAGGATAGTCCCTTAAAACCAGAAAAAGCTGCACGTCCTTGCCTGAAAACTCTTATTGCTTGTCTCCAAACTCATTAAATACTTTGTCTCTCGTTTAGATTACTATATAACTTTCATCCCTTCCCTATAAAATGTCTCAAGTGAACCTCAAAGAGAGTTGATCAAGCACTACATTTGCTTGAACACATGTATTGCATTCACCTGTCCATTTCCCAATCTTGAGCAGTATCCATTCTGTGACTCACATCAATATAACCAGCAAACAGGTTCCTGTCCATGAATTTCATGTCAATATTGTTATGTACTCTCATGACTCATCATGTTTTGAAGAGATACACAAATCACAATTATGTCACATGCAAGTGGTCTCTAGAGTGCAAATGATCCTTATCCCAGTCGGTCCTTGATAGATAGAGCTGTCGCCTTCTGTTATACAGGTTTGGCCCTGGTTCCCTTGCAGTTCTGCCCATTCTAACACTTAGTACTTAGTGCTCAAACAACCCTTCTGTAAAACAACAATGGTCATCATGAGTCTATCAAAGCCATGGAGCAGGCATTAGGCCTGTAAGTTACCTGGACTTGCCAAATGATAGATAATAGATACTTACATTTGAATCTGAAAGTAGGTTTCAGTTTGGAGTGTCCATGATGTGCCCTTGTCAGGCCCAGATGCTGGGGAATTCTGGTTTCAAGATGTGTTTGATCATCGATGGATTGCACAACAGCAATCCAGTTGTCTATATGTGGTTATATTTATTCAGATGTCTATGACTGGTCAATACCCTATGATTGACGATGGATCCCACTACAGCTTCAAAAAATCAGTTATTGATCGACTTACAGTGGTTGTCACCACATCATTTACTGCTACCTCTGCTGCTCCATCAGTGGCCCACATCAGCAATGATATTTCTGATGAAGATGGTGAGGACAGTGAAGATGAGAATTTGGGCATAGCTGCTGTGGACATGGAACTCCCCAATGTGACTGGTGACATTCTGGAGGACATTGAGAAGATATTGCAAGGGAACTAGTTACTAGTCGTCTAAAGCGACTAACTTGATACTCATAGATGGTATTGTCCAGGATATACTTGGCCTGGCCATCAGTAATAATGCTACTACTGGAGGAGGAGAAGACATTATGGAGGAGCTGACCCAGGAAGACAGAGAAGACTTTGCCAAGGAGTGGATCCAGGAAGACAAAGAGGACTTTACGCAGGAACTAGTCAATGTACCTGCATCAAGTGAGGAATCTGATAGCGGCCATGACATGGTCCCATTTACTACTGGCCTAGGTCTCCCAGAGGGGAAGAAAGGGACTTATATCCGGTCTAAGGCCAAACCCTACATACCCTCCATTACCCCCAAATACACGTATTTTTATTGTTACATGTTCCCCCCAAGCCCGACAGTTGCGAGATCGCAGCCAAATCTCCACCACGGGCGACCAATGAGCAGAGAGATCATTTCATTGTTTTATTTCTGTGTTCACACATTAAGAGAGAAAGGAGATAGAGCAGCAGATGATGTGGTATGTGCAGTAAGATTCAAAAGTAGCTTGACAGCCTCCTGCAGAAGGCTCACATTACAAGGTTCTGAATTTGCAGGGTTAAATATTACATTAGTTGAGAGTTTGGGAATGCAGAAGACAATATACTGGAAGATTTGTTGGATACTAAAAAAAACTCCTTTCTGCAAGTGGCCGTGTTGCTTCACTCTTCCCCAAGCTCCTGGAACCAACTGACCTGGCATTGCTTAATATAGTCTTTATGGATCTTCAGTGCAACAGCAGCAACAACTGTATCCTCAGCGGAAAGGTCAAGGCCATAGTAGTCCATAAGCCTCTTCCACTACTCATTAACACAGCTGTTCTTTGTCACAACCCTCTTTCCTGCGGTGGCGTTTAGTTGACCAATCCAGAACGCAACCTCTACTCCCTTTACCTTCTTCAGCAATGCACATGTCAAGCCGTCTGGAAGTGGAACACTTCTCATTGTTAAGAGATAAGATGAGGGTGTGTCCAAGTCGTTGATTTGCAAGACTTGAAGAGAATCAGGGAGGGAGAGAACTCCAGAAATGGGGAGCTGGCACTGGGCACCAAAGTCTGAAAGCCACTGACAATCGTGTGACAGTCGTTGGTGTTTGACAGACAGTGGACAGCAGAGCCCATTCAGTCACTTTTTGAAAATATTTTTCGTGTTAAATGGCCACCCAAGGTTGAGATTCTTCCGAGAGAGACGGGCCACCCAAGATGGGCCCAGGTTGAAATATTGTCCGCTCAGAACGGATGGGCCCATGGTTGTATGTATTCAGGCATAAACAGGTGGGCCCATCCACTAGTATCTGATGTAATGGCTGGGCCCAAGATGATAATGTGATATGAGACGGCCGGGCCCAAGACCAAAGATAATGAAGTAGGGGTTTAATGGCTGGGCCAAGAATGATGATGCACGGGATGAACGGCTGGGCCCAATATAATGAAGTAGGGGATTAACGGCTGGGCCCAGAATAACAGGGAGGTATGTGATGGCTGGGCCCAATATAATGGTGTATGGATTTAACGGCCGGGCCCAGAATAGTGGAGAGAAATATACATATACCCGGGTATTGGAAACTCGGCAGATACAGATGGGCCCAAATGTATGGGGTATATACCTTGGTATTTAGGCCCAGATGTACAGGGTATATACTCAGGTTTATGAAACTCGGTAGATATGGATGGGCCGGATGTATGGGGTATATACCTGGGTATTGAAAACTCGGTAGATATGGACAGGTTGTATGCTTGGTTTCCAAAAGTTGGGATATATTGATGGGCCCAGAGGTGGTTGGGATGGCTCGGGTGATGTCAATACATGATTGGAACACCTGCCGAAGAATTCCTGGTCAAAGGTTCCTTGGTATTTTCACTAATATCCATCTCCCGCCTCCATTCCGCCCCCAAAATGGAGGAAATACAAAAGTATCTACCAAGTCTGACCACTAGACTGGGAGTGGTTGGGATGGCTCGGGTGATATTAATACATAATGGGAACACCTGCCGAAGAATTCTCGGTCAAGGGTTCCTTGGTGTTTTCACTAATATCCATCTCCCGCCCCCAAAATGGAGGAAATACAAAAGTATCTACCAAGTCTGACCACTAGACTCGGGTGATGTCAATACATAATGGGAACACCTGCCGAAGAATTTCTCGGTCAAAGGTTCCTTGGTATTTTCACTAATATCCATCTCCCGCCCCCAGAATGGAGGAAATACAAAAGTATCTACCAAGTCTGACCACTAGACCGGGAGTGGTTGGGATGGCTCGGGTGATGTCAATACATGATGGGAATACCTGCCGAAGAATTCTCGGTCAAAGGTTCCTTGGTATTTTCACTAATATCCATCTCCCGCCCCCAAAATGGAGGAAATACAAAAGTATCTACCAAGTCTGACCACTGGACCGGGAGTGGTTGGGATGGCTCGGGTGATGTCAATACATAATGGGAACACCTGCCGAAGAATTCTCGGTCAAAGGTTCCTTGGTGTTTTCACTAATATCCATCTCCCGCCCCCAGAATGGAGGAAATACAAAAGTATCTACCAAGTCTGACCACTGGACCGGGAGTGGTTGGGATGGCTCGGGTGATATCAATACATAATGGGAACACCTGCCGAAGAATTCTCGGTCAAGGGTTCCTTGGTGTTTTCACTAATATCCATCTCCCGCCCCCAGAATGGAGGAAAGAACAAAAGTATTTACCAAGTCTGACCAATGGCCCGGAAGTGGTTTGGATGGCTCGGGTGATGTTAATACATAATGGGAATACCTGCCGAAGAATTCTCGGTCACAGGTTCCTTGGTATTTTCAATAATAATCATCTCCCGCCCCCAGTATGGGGGATATACACAATTATGTACCAAGTCTGACCAATAGCCCGGAAGTGGTTGGGATGGCTAAGGTGATGTTAATACATGATGGGAATACCTGCCAAAGAATGCTCGGTCACAGGTTCCTTGGTATTTTTACTAAATATTCATCTCCCACCTCCAGTATGGAGGAAATACAAAAGTATCTACTGACACTGACCAATGGCCTGGAAGTGGTTGGGATGGCTCGGGTGATGTTAATACATGATGGGAATACCTGCCGAAGAATTCTCGGTCAAAGGTTTCTTGGTATTCTCAATAATAATCATCTCCCACCCCAAGTATGGGGGATATACACAATTATGTACTAAGTCTTACCAATGGCCTGGAAGTGGTTCAAATAATTCGGGTGATGTCTATACATGATGGGAACACCTGCCGAAGAATTCCTGGTCAAATGTTCCTTGGTGTTTTCACTAATTTTCATCTCCCGCCCTCTGGTATGCAAGAAATATAAAAGTATCTATTAAGTCTGACCACCTGACCGGAAGTGGTTCAAATAATTCAGGTAATGTTAATACATGATGGGAATACCTGCCGAAGAATGCTCGGTCACAGGTTCCTTGGTATTTTCACCAACATTCATCTCCCACCCCCTCTGGTAAGTAAGGTATGCAACATTATCTCCCAAGTCTGACCACCAGACCGGAAGTAGCTGGAATAGTTCAGGTGATGTCAATACATGATAGGAATACCAGCCAAACCACCCTTAGTAACAGGTTGCATTGTATTTTACTAATACTCACCACCTGCCCCTCAGTAAGAAATAAATTCACAATGTTTTATGAAGGCTCAGCACCAGACTGGACGTGGCTAGGATGGTTCGGGTGATGTTAATATAAAATAGGAATATGAGGTGAACTACCCTCGGTAACAGGTTATATTGTATTTTCACTAATACTCATCACCCTGTGGTAAGTAATACATTCTCAATGTTCTACCGAGCCTCACCACTGGACCAGAAGTGGCTGGGATGACCTAGGCGATGTAAATACATGTCAGTTATATCAGCAGAAGTACCCTCAGTCGAAGGGTCTTTTGTATTCTCAACAATATTTATCTCCTGCCCCCAGTATGGAAGACATACGAAATTGTCTACGAAGCCTGACCAGCAGTCCAGACGTGGCTTATATGGCTCAGGTGACATCAATTTACCATTTCATGTTGTAGACTACTGTTAGAATCACATTAACTAGGACTACCACTCATTTTATGAAAGTAACATATAATAACAACTTTGGTTTTCATGAGCTTATATCTCAGTCGAACACACAGTAAATGACTAAATGAGACACCCATTATACGACCCTTGACTAGTACTACAAATGTTATTGAGATAGTGAAGTGTAATAACAATTTCATTATCACAGATTGTTCGAATTTCACCTTGTATAGCACTCAAATGATAACCAATGGACAAGATAAGACCATTACTTGAATCAGCTCAACTCAGGCTATCACTGG
>JRHT02000118.1:51370-110535 GCA_011800875.2 Suillus brevipes Sb2 | reverse complement strand
CCTCGGAACACATCAGTTAATCAACAGTAACATGACTCCATATTCACTTTGTGTAGGGTTTGGAACCACTGTACTTGGTTTGTCAACAATAATGTAAATCGAAGGAATTGTGTTTAACACCAGGATCTACTCCGCTCATATTACCAGCAGAATTGGAACCACTGTACTTGGTTTGTCAACAATAATGTAAATCGAAGGAAGTGTGTTTAACACCAGGATCTACTCCTTCATTACCAGCATAGAACAGGTAACCAATAGTAAACTAACGATATGTTCCACTTTAAGCTTGTTAGACACTATTACTTTAACAATAATGTGAAGTGATAGAGTTATTGTAAACATCATGATCAGTTCCCAGCATATTACCCACAGAGTAAATCAGTAAATGACAAACAAGCTGACTCTATATTCGAGTACTTTTGGTTTCAACAATAATATACAATGAAAGTATTTTACTCACCATCAGGATCAATTACACTGATTGTCATAGATTGTCATCAGATGTTGTACTTTACCATTTAACTACAGTGGACTCGGTATATTCGGTGCAGACCTGACGACCAGTCCGAAGCATCTGTTAAAGCATACAGAAGGTATGACCCCCGTCCTCTATTTATAACAACTCTTATGTTTTATGGGAAGCTGCATAATACTCACCTAGACTACAACTATATTTTGCATATCTTTCATACTAGGGAGCGACAGATGAATCTCGGTGAAAATATAACAAAGCAGTTGAACAAGAGTAATTACACTGATACCACTATCATATATTGCCATCCCCCAAGCCATCCCAGCCCACTTCCAGTCCAGTGGGTAGGCCCAGTAGGGAATTTTGTATTTCTTCCATACCGGGGCTGGTGATGAACATGAGTGAAAAGACAAAGGAATGTTTGCCTGAAAATTATTCAGTTGAAAGGCCTATAATATATTCACATCACCCAAGCCATGCCAACCACTTCTAGTGCGGTGGTCAGACTGGGTAGATAATTTTGTATTTCCTTCATACTAGGGGCGGGAGATGAATATTAGTGAAAACAACAAGGAACCTTTGACTAGGAATTCTTCGGCAGGTGTTCCCATTATGTATTGACATCACCCGAGCCATCCCAACCACTCCCGGTCCAGTGGTCAGACTTGGTAGATACTTTTGTTCTGTCCTCCATTCTGGGGGCGGGAGATGATTATTATGGTAAATACCAAGGAACCTGTGACCGAGCATTCTTCGGCAGGTATTCCCATCATGTATTAACATCACCCGAGCCATCCCAACCACTTCCGGGCCATTGGTCAGTGTCAGTAGATACTTTTGTATTTTCTCCATACCAGGGGCGGGAGATGAATATTGGTGAAAATACCAAAGACCCATTAACCGAGAATTCTTCGGCAGGTGTTCCCATGATGTAAAGACATTACCCGAGCCATCCCAACTACTTCTGGTCCAGTGGTCAGACTTGGTAGATACTTTGTATGACCTCCATTCTGGGGGCGGGAGATGGATATTAGTGAAAATACCAAGGAACCTGTGACCAGGAATTCTTCAGCAGGTGTTCCCATTATGTATAGACATCACCTGAGCCATCCCAACCACTTCCGGGCTATTGGTCAGACTTGGTAATAATTGTGTATATCCCCCATACATGGGGTGGGAGATGATTATTATGGTAAATACCAAGGAACCTGTGACCGAGAATTCTTCAGCAGGTATTCCCATCATGTATTAACATCACCCGAGCCATCCAAACCCTTCCGGGCCATTGGTCAGACTTGGTAAATACTTTTGCATTTCCTCTATACTGGGGGCAGGAGATGAATATTAGTGAAAATACCAAGGAACCTGTGAGCGAGCATACTTCGGCAGGTATTCCCATCATGTATCGACATCACCCGAGCCATCCCAACCACTTCCAGGCCATTGGTCAGACTTGGTACATAATTGTGTATATCCCCCATACTTGGGGCGGGAGATGATTATTATTGAAAATACCAAGGAACCTTTGACCGAGAATTCTTCGGCAGGTATTCCCATCATGTATTGACATCACCCAAATTATTTGAACCACTTCCGGTCCAGTGGTCAGACTTGGTAGATAATTTTGTATATCCCCCATACCGGGGGCGGGAGATGATTATTATGGTAAATACCAAGGAACCTGTGACCGAGCATTCTTCGGCAGGTATTCCCATCATGTATTGACATCACCCAAATTATTTGAACCACTTCCAGGCCATTGGTCAGTGTCAGTAGATACTTTTGTATTTCCTCCATACTGGAGGTGGGAGATGAATATTAGTGAAAATACCAAGGAACCTTTGACCGACAATTCTTCGGCCCATCATGTATTGACATCACCCGAGCCATCCCAACCACTTCCGGGCCATTGGTCAGACTTGGTAGATAATTTTGTATATCCCCCATACCGGGGGCGGGAGATGATTATTATTGAAAATACCCAGGAACCTGTGACCGAGTATTCTTCGGCAGGTATTCCCATCATGTATAGACATCACTTGAATTATTTGAACCACTTCCAGGCCATTGGTCAGACTTGGTAGATAATTTTGCATTTCCTCTATACTGGGGGCGGGAGATGAATATTAGTGAAAATACCAAGGAACCTTTAACCAGGAATTCTTCGGCAGGTGTTCCCATCATGTTTTTACATCACCCGAGCCATCTGAACCACCTGTGGGCCCATCAATATGTCCCAACCTTTGGAAACCAAGCATATACCCTGCCCATATCTACCGAGTTTTTCAATACCCAGGTATATACCCCACACACCCGGCCCATCCATATCTACCAAGTTTCAAATACCTGGGTATACACCCCATTCATCTGGGCCCGGTCGTGTCTGCCATGTTTCTAACACCCAGGTATATACCCCACTCATCTGGGCCTGGTCGTGTCTGCCGGGTTTCTAATACCCAGGCATATACCCCATTCATCTGGGCCCGGTCGTGTCTGCTGGGTTTCTACTACCCAGGTATATACCCCACCCATCTGGGCCCAGTCGTGTCTGCCGGGTTTCTAATACCCAGTTGTATACCCCACTCATCTGGGCCCAGTCGTGTCTCCCGAGTTTCATATACCCAGGTATACACCTCACCCATCTGGGCCTGGTCGTGTCTACCGGGTTTAATGTATCCTATGTCTGTTAGTGCCCTACCGTGTCTAACCATGCCTAAGATACCCCATTCGGCCCATACATATCTACCGAGATATATATCACACACTATATGGCTGGCCCAGCCGTTAGTACCGGATAGTTGTATCTATCTGGGCCCACCGATGCTACTGGTACTATACTGCATCTGGGCCCATCTTGGGTGACCCGTCTCACTCGGAAGAATCTCAACTTCGGTTGGCCGTTTAACACGGCAAGTATTGACTGAATTATGTGGACAGCAAAAACTGGTGAAGAGCTCACCAAAGACACTAGTACTAATACTTTTCAACAGTTTTAGTGTTTCAACAACGAATGAGAGAAGCTACAAACAAGCTCACCCGTTACACTAACTCACTTCACAGCCAATAACAGTATGGTGATAAGAGACCACCCAAAAACACGCAATTTGGTGAGGGATATGTTTTGCTGCTGGCACCTCCCCTTTCTGGGAACACGTGGGGTCTTAACTACAGCCATCATGCCTCGGTGCTCGCCCTTACACATCCTCCCCGCCACATCAGCATGCCCCATGTCAGCATAGCTCAGTGTGCATACAATGTAAAGACATTCATATGTCTTGATTTTGTCTGACAATCTTGCTAATATTTCATATAGCTCTCTATTGAAGGAGCATTGTACTGTGCTGAGGGACTTTTTGTTCTTCAAGAAAACACTTGAACCTCTTGCTCTTGTTCCTATGTACTCCCCTCCAGACTAGCCCCTCTTGCAAGAGTCAAACAATACATTCTACATGTGCAAGCATCAAGGGAAAGTAGAGCTAAAGGTAGTTCATGTGAAAACATTCTTGTCTGTCATGTCAATGATTCCACACATGCTGACAGGAGAGGAAAGATTTTACATGCTCAAAAAGCCAGAGTTCAATCTTACAAACTTAGGGGGGATAGCCAGAAAATAGTGAATGTGAGATGCATGTAGCGGCTAAGATAATAGATCTGTTGGTACAGTGAAAGTGTGATACCAATGAATAGGATGAGGATGGACTCTAGGATAGCACCAAGGACTTTAATGACTGCAATATCTGCACATTTGCTGACACACAGTGTTGTAGTGTTGAATGTGTTTTTGAAGAGAGCAATACTATGTTGAGGACATTGTGGACTGTGATCCTGACAATATGGAGATATAGCTAACAGAGCGATGACATAGTATACCTGGAGAGGTCACTCAAAAAGCCAAAGTGAAGCACTACATTAACAAAGGTTTTGATGAGTCCGAAAAGCAGTACAAGCAAGAAAGAGTCGTCCCAGCAGTACAAATGGCTTGGGCGATGCAAAGTGGGAGGAAGGTCGTGTCGTTTCAGCAGTACAAACGGCTTGGCATCTGGGGAAGATGTCAATTTTGTGCAATATGTAGACAATAATGTACTCACTAATGACAGAATTTGTGTTGCTATTCCCCTCCGCTGTGTGTACGATGGAGGAGATCGAGGGGTAAAGGAGGTGAGGCGATGATACTACTACAAATGTTTGTACAGTTGTAGTAGTAGGTGAAGGAGATATTAGGACTTGAGATGATATTTGAGATGTGCGACAAATAGATACAAACACAATTATGTTATACTATTAATGATGACATAATTTTATTTGGAACTATTTGTCCTGGCATCTCAAATTTCTTCCTAAGTCCCGATACTCCTTTATCTGCTACTACAACTGTACAACCAGTTGTAGTATCATCTTACACTTGCAAACTAACACAACAATTGTACTGTTGAGGAAGTCATTTGCTTTTCTAAACTGCAACCCCCAAGTTCCACTCATTCTATTGTTATCCGGAGTTTGAAATTGGTGGCCACAGCACTGGTGGAATGGTCCACAATTTTATTGTCACACCTGGTACTTGAGCTTGGTCAGTCAGTCAGTCTTCTTTCCTCTCTCTATCATCTCTCACATCAGTTTGTATCGTTGTGATATATCTACTACTATCATCCTCCTCTCTACCTAACACATTGGTTTGTACCTCTGTGATAGTGCTCACTCCTACTTGTATATATCATCCTCCTCTTCCAACTATAACAAATTGGTTTGTACCTCTGTGATAATGCTTACTCTTCATCGTCCATCGCCATCGCCATGACCACCCAACTCAACATCTTCATGCAAGAGGAGAAGGTCTTCACCTCCCTCATCGTGTCTTTCCTCCCCAAACAAATTCCTTACAAACCAGCCTTGGACTCTCAGGATGATCACGATGCATCTCCGGACAACAGCACTTCACCCCTCACCACTCGCTGGGCATATGCAGCTAGTCCATGGTTTCCTCTCGTCCCCCTAAATCCTCGCTTCGACAGTGCCATATTTGAGTGTCTGAACCACTCAATATTCTCCCTATACACAGAGGTCGACAGCAAGGGGAAGCACATGCTCCATTAGAACATAGAGAGAAAAATAGTATGAACTGAAGCAGAAGCTGCTATGGTGCCTGGAGATACTGGGAGCTGGACTCCTAATTCCATGGGGCACTGTTCTTCCATGCATTCCCTCTCAATATAGATACCTAAGGTTGCACTCAGATGCGAAGCTTGCTAAGAAAGTCGTGCTCAGATCGTGCAATGCATTTCTACGTATGTGAGCTCTATCTTCAATCTTATTGTAACTGACGCAGGTCTAGTCATCGCTGCTGCGTGCTCATGGCACATCATGAGCCATCTATACCGCGGATCAAACCATCCATGGATGGCTCTCCTGATCAACTACCCCACATGCCCCATACTAGCCGAATGGGTGCATGAACTATCACATTTGTTTGTCGGAGATCTGTCTGCCAATGTTCCATGCACTGGCGGCTTCATACCATCTAATTGCTACCCTTGGGAGTTACAGCTCCCCATGTACGAACACTTCTCAATCCCAGTCTGGGTTTTTGCAAGCAGGACTCTGCCTTCAACCTCAACCTGTGTCATTATCACCCATCCAAGGAAGCTATTCCATGTACAATTGAGGAGAAGTGCCTAGCTGTTGCACACACAATTGAGGGGCAGCGTATATGTGAAACCACCTGGGGTCAGGATAATGACGCATGGGGTAAGCAGGCTGACATAATTCAGAGCGGGAGCGCCCTGAGGTAGAATATCAATACATTCACAACTCAGCCTGCCTCTGGAACTGCCCCTGCCCCTGAGCCTGCCCCTGGAACCACACTTGAGGCCCCTCAAGTGGACCCTGCTTTTCCTGCTCCTCAATGACTTAGTGGTTAGAAGTCGGGAGAAGATTAGAAGACTTTCTTTGCGCGGCACTGCGAGGAAAACCTGAAGAAGGAGGAAAAAGAATCTCCTGCTCAATGGCAATCACATGAAAGTTGGAAACAGGCAGCGAAGAATCACAGCATTCCTGGAAAGTCCAGCATGGTGACAGTATTTGAATGAAAACCTCAAGACAAGTTTGGGGGCTTTTTGCTATGCATCCGCATCACAAAGGCTGAGGTGCTGGACACTTGGGGGAATTACAGTAACTCTACCAGGCTGTACGACTCATTCCGAGATGAGTGGGACATGTATGATCAGCTGGATCCCACCAGCACCCCTGACGGCAACTGGGAAGAAGACCAGTTTGATTTCTCGGCCCCCGTCCCTGATCTCATACTGCCGCTTCTCCCCATGCCTCCATCATTATCCAGCTTGTTGTAGGATATTCGCACCTACTTTGGACATCATGAGGTCGCAGCCTTGTCCAATTACACCAAGGGCATCGAACACTTCATCACTCACCTACGATTTCACCTTGGCTTCCATCTGACAGCATCAAGTACCAGAACCACCAGAGATGGGCAGAATGGCAGTGCTAGCACCCATGGTGGAGCTGTCAGATCCAATGGTGGGTCTACCAGGCCCAGTGGTAGCACCGCCAGATCCAATCCTTTTGAAAGTTGGGTCGAGAAGCAGAAGTTCATCCACATCTGCAATATTGTTGGGGATTCAGGCAAGGATGTCAGCTCAATCTCAGACGTACAGCAGTATGTGATTACGTGCTTCGTGGGTTACCTTGTCACCCTCCCAACATCTCAGCTGTCTGAGATCCTGGTCGATCACTGGGACCTGGCGCCCAGGACTCCTTTGTCGACGTTGAATGCATTCATTCGAGTTTGCTATATTGATATCCCAGGCCACGATCGACACTATGTAATCCAGCCCAGTTAATCAAGGAGTTTCCTCCCATAGAAACTTGTGGTGCCTGATGCCACTACAGCTGTGATGTGCCTCCGTTGTGACTGGAGGTCTGACATCTTGGTCATTGCTCAAAAGCTTCTTCAAAAGGCATTGCATTCAAGACATTGCAGCCTATGATAGTTTCTGCCGAGGCTAGCGCCTGCTCAGCGATCTTCGTGCATTCTCGCTCGGATACTTCAGGCCCCCCTTCAAGGCTGTTTATGCTGATTACATAGCATATGAGCAGTATCACCACAAATTTATGAATGAATATTGTGCACGAGCTGCTCTTCTTTGCGGCAGAATCTTATGGCGGCTAGTGTTGCACAGCCTTGGCTTCAATTCCCTCCCCTCAGCCCTGATTGGCCTTTCACGTGATGCTGTCCCATTCAGACAAATGCCCACCATCAACAGTGTCACTCACTTTGACAATAACTTTTTTTTGTTTTAATTCAATTTATTGTCCCTTGGGGTCATAGACCCTATGCTGGACATAGCCCTATACATGGGGGCTTACTCCCGCTACTCTATGGTATGTATGTAATGTATCTTGCTTGTGTTGAGTGGGTGTACACGTACTCCGTCGGCATGTTGTCGGGCGAAGGCCAACACCAATTTCGTACAGAGGGAAGATATGTAGTTGAGTTCTCTTCGTCTACTTAGTGTCCAGTGCTGGGTATCCCTTCCATCTTGGAAATAATTTTGAGTGGTTATTGCGATTTTCTTCTATGTTTGTGTTTCCTGTAATATTATTTGCATGCTTGTGTCATATACAAGTTATTCTTTCGAAACCTCACCGAATGTGGATTTGAACTGTCCTGTGCTGTTGATATAGCGCATGAGTGGAGTGATGGCATTCTCGGATGTGAGCAGGTGGGTGAGGGAGTTGGCTTTACATCACAAGGCATTTGAGAGGATGTGGCATTCTCTAACGTATTGGGGGCAGTCGAAGAGGTAGTGCAGCACCAATTTGATCTTCTCTGGGCAGTGTGGGCAGTATGGTGATTTGCTTTTCCCTATGCGGTGCAGGTGCTGGTTGAGGAGGGTATGATTGGTTCGGAGTTAGGTGATTATACTGGTCTGGCGTTGTGGTAGGGTGAATACGAGCTTGATGTACTTGTTGGATGGCATGGAGGTGTCGATGGTTGATGTGTGTGTGTAGTGCGGTGACTTTTTCCAGGTATCTGCCCATTTCTTGTTTTTAAGTCCGATTGATGCCACTGTTTCAGAGCTGAGATGCTGTCCGGTAACTCGTCGTCTTGAAGGAACAACGGTAGTCATTCCTTCTTGTCTTTTCCTCTCCTTTTGCTGCTTCTTTGGCTGCTACGTCTGCTATCTCATTCCCTGCTACTCCCTTGTGACCCGGTATCTACCTGATAGTGAGGTCGAAGTTGAGTCCTCTGTCATCCCTTCGTTTTGCTAGTTTCGCTGTGAGTCTGTGGAAGTGATCTACTAAGTATCTGCCTGAGTTCATGTACTGACTCTCACCGGATTGGATGGCGGCCTGGTTGTCTACAAATATTGATGCCGGATAGCTCATGTTTCTTTTAGTTGTGATAAGTTTGGCTGCCAGCAAGAGACCAATGACCTCCGCTTCGTAGACTGTGTGCTTTCTTTCTGGTCCGAGATGGTATCTGAGTGTTCTTGAGGCTTGTCCTTCTCGTATCAGTACTGCCGCTGTACCTATTCCTCCATTGTGCCCTGATCCATCTGTGAATACCTGTATCTTGTCTTTCAATTCTTTCTGCTCTTTGATGGCATCTTTTTCTTTTCTAGTGATGTGCATGCAATAGACGTTCGGAACGTTCAAGCTCTTGATGGGGTCAAGTGTTTCGATGACAATTACTTATTGGAGGAGGAGGAGGTTGATTTCATTTGTGGGATGTATTATGTATACACAAGTAAGTTTCCTATATTCACATTGACCTACTGTTTGCTCATATCTAAATTATCAGATAATGAATGCATAGGGAAGTTGTCTTGGTGGCCTAGGCCTCAGGCTTGGGCTGGGTCAGGGTTGGATGTGGGGTTCTGGTCAGAGCGATGTGAAAGCTGGTTCCAGACACGCCTTGAAAACATCCAACAAGGTGTTTCTCATCGCCGCAATTCATCCAACAACAACGGCCTAGTGAACAACACTCATTGGAAACATGGACTCAAATTCAATGGAGCGACAAAGAAGTTCAAGAAGAATCTTGACGCCGCATGTTCTGACTGTCTTGCTACCAAAGCAACTGGTAAGTTATTTTATATTCTTTAATGTGCACCTCTAATGTCCTCTCAGCATTCATAAACAATTAGATCAACAGATACCCTCATAAATCTATTGTACTGATTAGAACACAAGTTTTTACTGTAGGTTTATGAAATCTACTCGTGTGTGGGCGATGATCAGGCGATTTATTTAATCTTGGACAAAACTTGATGTTGAATCTTCTTATTTTATTGTCAAGAGGTATTTTAAATTTTAACGCCCGTCTCAGTGGTGGCCCAAACTTCATATATGAGCAGGCATATTGGTCACGTGCAATGGTTAAAGTTTTTTGAAGACTCAAATGCGAAGTTTCATTTCAAAGTATAGGCCAGCATTAAATATATATTAATATTTCGTATTGTTGATGACATTCAGCTGGCAACAAAATGTTTGCTAATGCTTCATATATTCCTTGTCATGCAAGATCTCTTGTAAATTTGAAATTTTATGTATGCTTACAAGACAAGCTAAATATTAAGTATTACCTTGACATTTCACACGACATTCAGACTTGTCTTAAATATTGCGAACACTGTAGTGTATATTACTCAAGTCAAACACACCTTCTGACCTTATGCGTCTATTTTCAGCAAATCTTATCCAGAGGTGTGCTAGAACCCACCGGTGGGAAGTCAAGTGTCCAGACTGCAAAACCTGGATCACGATTACCCTTCTGGCATGTATTCTTAGTAATCTAGATGCCCCAGGGTATTTCAATACTCTCAGTGATCACCGACAGGGCAAAAAGTGTTTGAAAGGCTTTAATCGTGCAGATTCATTGCCATCACTGAGCACAGCCAGCCCTGCCTTGAGTATTTTATCTCATTTTACTCCATCTGAGATGCCACATGTGAAACACGCGATCAACATTTGCCCTGGAGTTCCGATTCATTGGCCAGTTCCCAGCCCTTTATTTCTCAAAATGTTCCCCATTGGTCCTGCTTCCACAGGCCAAGGAGCCCTTCCCTTTGACATTGACACTTGTGGCAGTATCCTTCACGCATACTCTCAAGATTGTGAAGGTACCACACTAACACCAATGGCACCTTGCAATGGGTGCACTGAGGTTGTGGGATTTCCTTACTCACTCAAGACATCAAACCACACACCAAATATTGATTCCTAAGCCATTCTGACATAGTTAATGTTACACATTAGTATTTTGCGGAAAATAATAGACTTAAACTTAAGGTTTGTTGTTTGTGGGATGATGTAACATTGCTAATCAATGCTGAAAGAGTCTCAATGATGCAAGAAGGGTCTCACATGTACTGACACGACTGGACGACTACAAGTCCCTGATTATGGCACTATCAGAGCCCAACATCCCACGTCTTCATCATATTCTTACAGTCGCTCTCAAGAGAGGTTCAAGCATTTGACAGATAATCAATACTCTTGAAGATTGTCTCGCTGGTGCTTACCAACCACAAGGGTATACAGGCAATGATCTTGATATGGCCATATTGGCATACCGACTTGGTGGTCATACCCTCCTTCATGCATTTAGTCACTGTTTAGCTCTCCCATCATTACACACATTGCAAGTCCATCGAAACTTTACATCTATCACACCTACAATCGGCCCAATCGCACCTAATCAGCTCGACTTAAATACAAAAAACCTCATTCTTAATCCACTTGCCCATAGTTCCTCTCTCCCTTGTCATGGATACTCTGTGTTGATGGATGAAATCACACTGAAAGAGAGGGCTTTACATCACTGCGCATCAAACAGTGTCATTGGACTGTGTCATTCTCATTCCCACCGCATAGATCTGTCCCTTCACACATACGACTCCATGCTAAGAGGCTTGCAGACGGGAAGGTCCACTTAGGGAAGGAGATGTCAGTCATTGCTATGGGCACATTTGGGGATGATGAAACTTTCCCTGTTCTTGCCGACCCACCTGCAAGTGTGAGCACAGTGAGAAAATGATCACAATTTTCATGCTGGTCAGAGACCGTTGGAAGGGACTAGAACTGAAGAACAACTGGGGCCAATATTTAGTTTTGTGACGGACAGAGACTCAACATGGAGGGCAGCAGTCACTGATTGTTCCTCAAGACTGAACTTTCAGTAATGTCCAAGCTCTATGGGACACTCTCTCACATGCAAGGCCTTAATCTTGCTACGAAAAATGATGGCGAAATTACTCTCGATTTCGACTATAAACATATCTTCTGTGCAACAAATGGGATGTGCAAAGGATGTGCAATTGAGTGAGTTAATAAGTCAGTAGAATCCATGATCTGCCGATACAAGATACTGAATTTCTGAGTGTCGCTGATCTGAGACCAAACAAATTTCTGATCAGGTGCGACAACATGATCAGTGATAGTCAGCTTACTTCTTGAGTTCACAAAGTTGAGGCACCAAAGACGCTGTGTCAAGACTCGCTCATCTGAAGGTCAGTTTAGGTTTTGCACGACTGATGCTCTGACCTTCAGATGAGCGAGTCAACATCGTGCTTGTTCCCCTTCTTATGCTTGATGACCAAAACATTGCCGGCGATATTATAGTGTGCATCAGTCACGCAAGCTATGCCATGAATCAAATCATTTGGTGGAGGATACGTCCACGGATCCTCACACATGATGGTGTAGCTATGCTCCCAAGATGTTTTGGGCGATCCAGGCAACATGTTGAATGTTTTCTGTGAGTGGCCAGTGAGGACAACAAACCTGTCTCGCTTGAGATAATCAAGCCAATGTGACGTTTCAAGTTGGGATATGTTTGTAAGTTGTGTTATCCCATCACGCAGGGGCACGGAAACAAGGTGTAGAGCTGTAGCAAGTGTCGCATATAACAACACCTTTCATCTGTTTGCATAGTGCTGTGTAAAGCCAATGTAAGTGCACAAACACGAACAATTTTTGAGTAAGACACTGGTGTATGGTTATCTATATGCGCCTCCTGAATCTGAATGGTTGCTAGGTCACATGGGATAGGTCTGGGTGGGAGAATCGCTACTTGTGTATTGTTGGTGGAATTATATGGACAAGAGCTGTTGCGACAGTGCTCCGCAAGGCGCCATATCACGCGGGGCACCCCAACCATGGATCTTAAGGAAAAGCGTGCATCCCAGTCAACGACAAGGGATTGTCCCCCAAAGTCTGAAATATAATGCCACTATGTAGGCCAGAGCTGCCCACATGCTCTAGGGATGAAGCTAGTATCATCATGGTGCACGAATTCATTGTGACACATGCATCCAACCTTGTCGTTATCTTGATGTCCTCGTAGGATCGTCCGATTGACGACTGCGATGTCGTTCAATGTCCATTCTGGATACAGCATACCAAAACCTCCTGCTGTCATAAACAACATATCTGCAGTGGTGGGGGAACACAGAATGACTTTGAACAAGCCCTCAATCTTGGCCTTGGTGACAGTGATAAAATGTTGTGAACTGCTGGGCAGAGCTGTCAAATGCATAATGTGGCTTGGCCGTCCTATCAACCCTCTCGTAGTGCAGAGTGTCTTCAATAAAGGTATGAAACAAGTCAAACCCCCCATTTGTCACGACGATGTTCAAGTTATCAACGTGGTGACATGCATGGTGTGGCAGAACTCAGGGACGTGTATCCGGACAAACAGTTTATTTGATAATATGGGTAAACCGTGAAGACACCACCTGTCAAGGTTGTGCTCAAGGGCTATCGGATCCGAAGGGCTTTGGCCTCAGCTGGTACGCTGTGCCCCTTTCCCGAGTATTGCCCTGTATTTCACAAAGGCTAAACTATCGTGTCCGAAGGTTCCGGACGTATAGTATATAGATATCCGAAGGTATCCGGATATCGGATAAGCGTATAAAGGCTAATCCGGACGAAGTCCGAACTAGAAAATAACAGAGGTAGACTACCCGAAGGTAGAGCTGAATACGTAGACTTAAGGATACGATCCTAAGTCTCAGAAGTTGACAAGAGTATAGACTCGAGTCCAGAGTATCGGAAGTGAGCAGAACTATAGTTGATATTCGAACTGAGGTAGTATCGTATGTTACACGGGTTTATATACTCGAGGATAGCACAGGAAATGTAAGTAATAGTCGTCCGAAGCTATGTACGCGACATGTGGAATAATATGGTGAAGTGTCACGGATCATACTAGAATGGAGACGGAAATGAAAAGGCAGTACGGATCAGTAATGGATGGAACACGAGAATAACCGAGAAGCGGAAGCATAGGAATACCAAAAGGAGAAAGGCTATGTTAACGTTATATGAACAGGAAATGAATTAGAAAGCTTATCGTATATGGATCAGAAGTGGAGATAGAATCGAGACGGAAATGGAAACGGATCTGGGTATCGGATCTGATCGGATCTGAGGTCCGGAAGTCCGGATGAGAAGCGTGGATATATGGATTTGACACCACCTCTGAACTGACCTTGTGAGTATGGGTGTTAGTGGCTCTCCATGCCAGGACATTGACAAAGAGCGGGAGGTGGTTGTATACCTCAAGAATGAGTGTGTCAACATTTAAGACTGCAGAAATGGTGAGATGCAACCCCATGTAGAAGACGTTCTACGTACACCAATAGGAAGCCTTACTCATCTCGTATAGCAAATTGCAGTGGGTGGAATGATTCACAGTTGGTTTGTGATGGTAAGAGAAGAGTAATGTGCGGTCCTTGTGCAGATGACCACTAGCCCTCCCAGGCAAGTCCAGCTTAAGAGTCACGTGTGTGATTCAAACTAGAGGTGAAAATATGGTCATACGAAGGGTCAGTGCACCGCACCCCTCATTTGCTTGCTGAATCTCAGGCAGTGCATCATAATCTCCCTCTATTTTTCCCTTGGCCCATCCACTGAACTAGGGCTGTCAATTTTTGCACATATTGCTGTAGTACCTCCCCACCCACCACGCTCAGCACTATTGAGTAGTCTAATGTTAATGAGAGGACGAGCCTTCGATGACCAAGCAGCGCGAGACATTGATGTTCACGTCTCACTTGGCATTGGCACTCGTGATCGTGATTCCACTCATGTTTATTGTGCATCAAGAAGTATCACTTGTCAAGGTATGCATCTTCACTCATACCATTCAAATTTCTAACTGCACTTCAGCCCTGTCATAGCGCTGCCATATCATGCAAAATCCAGTGGTACTACAGCCTAGCGCAGACAATGGACTTGGACACCAAGACACACTGCAGCAACCAGCACCCCAAAGAATCACGCCAATGCCATCCAACATGCTTGCTGATGCCCTTCGGCCAGATACTCAGTCTTGTGAGTCGAAGACTGAGGTGTTTGAACCTACGAAAAACTTCTAAGTACGGTGAACATATTATGTATGCTTACTCAGTGTAGTCCTTATTGATTATCTTTCAACACGCCCACTCAACGAGTCAACGGTTGCTGTTCACCACTCCCATTCCTTCAACAAATTGTCCGTGTTTCTCACGTGCAAGCGGCTTCATCAAAACTTCGGCAACTTGGTAGTTCGTGGGAACATACTCAACACATATCTTGCCTTCCTCCAATGTCTCTCGAATAAAGTGATACCGGATTGCAATATGTTTGGTGCATTCGTGGAACATAGCATTTTTGGCTAACAAAATCGCACATTGGTTGTCGATTTGGAGGGTTATAAAGGGAGTCCTTGAAAAATCTAGTTCGTGAAGGATTGTCCTTAGCCAGACTGCTCAACTGACAGCACCTCTGGACATCAAGAACACATATCCAGTGATGGACTTGCGACCACCAGTCTGCATCAACAGATCCCACTAGGTGAGTACTTGAATCTCCTCAAAACATTGAACAAGCTTTGATGGTTCCATGCAGATATTTGTAAACACGTTTGAGTGCTGCCCAGTGCGCTTGCGCTGGTGCCGTTGCGTGTTTGTTTAGCGTGCCGACTGCATATGCCAAGTCTGGTCGAGTTGCAAGCATGGCATACATCAACGCTCCCAACACACTTTGGTAAGTCTTGATGTTGACCTCTGGTTCTGCAGTATTGATGAGTTTCATATTGGGGTCCATCAGTGTCGTTACAGGGCCACTAGACTCCATATCCAAATGTTCAAGTATTGATTCAACGTAACGGCTTTGTGACAGCTCAATCGTGCGCTTATCACGATCATGGATAATTTCCATTCCCAAGATCCAGCACGCTTCTCCTAAATTGGTAAGCTCGTATTCCACTGCTAGACGTGTCTTCAGCTCATCTATCATTTTCTTGTCCTTTGATAGTATCAATTTATCGTCGACATAGACTACAACAATGATGATTGTGCCATTTTCAAACTTGTAGAAGACTGAATGGTCTGCTTCACTGCGTGTGAAGCTGCTTGCTTAAGACCGTATAGCGCTCATTTGAGCTTCCAAACGTGATTGGTAAAGTCACAAAAACCGGGTGGCATCTGGAGGTAAATTTCCTCTTCCAACTTGCCATTGAGAAAGCTGATTCGAAGTCCATTTTCCAAGTGTATATCCAGGTCATACTTGGCTGCAAGTGCGAGAAGGACCTGAATTTTGAGAACTTTGTGACGGGGGCAAACATGTCTGGGTAGTTGATTCCGTGGATCTGGGTGAAACCTTTTGTGACGAGTCTGGCTTTATAGCGTTCAATTTTGCTGTGTGGGCCACACTTGACTTTATAGACCCATTTCAAATCTACAACTTTGCGATTGTGAGGACGCTCGACTACCTCATATAGGCCAATCTTCTCGAAGACCTGTAGCTCTTCAATCATCGCCGTATACCATAGATCTGCATCTGGACGATTCAATGCTTCATTGAATGTCCTAGGTTCACCATCATAAGATAATGTAGCCTTGTTCTGCCATCTAAAGGGTAAAATAATTACACACACTGAGTAACACCTGCCTGTACCAAATAACTACAAAGAATTATGTCATATTCAATTTTCAATAAGAACCCATCGACCACACTATGTGATCTGTGAGCTGTGATCCAATCAATCTTCTGTGATGGGCTGTTGTGGACCTCAAGGCGCGGACAGTGAGGCTCAACGATGCAAGAGATGGGGAAAGCAGCAAGATAAGATTAGAATCAAGGAAACCATTGAAAGGGATCTTGGTAAGTAAAATTTACCAGACAATTTAGAATATTCTGCTGATTATATCTAGTTATACATAAGATCAAAACCTTCCCCACCGACCTCATTACCTTTAATACCACTGGCAAACAGGTTGACAAGGTGGTGAGAACAAAGTTCAGTACCACGTCTTCACCTGAGCAACTGCTCTAGCTTCCGACTTGTGGCAAACTCCTCCTCCCTCCTAACCATCTTCCCCAGGACACTGTTCCTACTAAAATTCCCCCTTACCTTATCATTTGGCTCAAACATTTTTTGATGGATTACCAATAGGCTGGTCTTTTAGCCTGATGGGATCGCTTCATAGCATCTAATCCCAAGCATATTTTAAAGCCTAACATCAATTGCTCTACCAATGAAGGTATTCACCTTGGTGTATGGGAGATAATGGCCAAAAAACCTCGTTTAACGTTGGAATCCCGAGATCAATCTCCCGAAGCTGTCGAAGCCATGGACAATCTTCTTCGTTTCATTACAACTTACATTGTGCCCAAGATTGCAACTGTTGAAAGAGAGTATATTTTAAAGTAGGTCCCTTTATACTACATACTGATTGCATAATACTAAATTACTAATCTTTCCATGTCATTTCAAAGTCAATGTTTGAGTGCTTAGGCTCCTTAAACATGACCTCAAGTTGCACCCTGATCTTTTTATAGGTGGTCTGTTTTTGCTGTTGAGGCCAAAGAAGCTGGATCAGGAATTGTCCATTTAGACTGGAATGATGATAGGGCTATCTACGCATGTGTTTTTGTGGTTTGGGACTGGGAGGGGGGGGGGAGTTTTGCACACCCCAACTAGGCATCAAATTTTCCATCTGCCCTGGACAGGTACTGGCTGTACTTGCTCGTGTGCTTGCGTATTTTAGTGCACTGGTTACAAGTGGTTGCCAAGTGGTTTTTACTGCTTCACTAATCATCTGCTTTTTCATCACAGTTGCCCAGAGGTAATGGCATGTTTGTGTTAGCTTATATCTATATACAAGGTACAGCTACTACTCTTGATTACATATGAATAGAAGTCCTTTATCCACCATCCTTATCCCTGCTAGTATATCACACTCAACCTAACTGCATGTGATTATTAAACAGTATGACTGTCTTGCAATGCAAATCTCTATTAAATGAATGAAATGCTCCTGATTGTGTGCTTTTGGCATAAGAGCAAGCTTAGAGCAGCATAAGGTCTTCATCAATAAGCGTAACATTGAACCTTGGGGTTAGTAGTAGTAATACAAAAGATAATCCTTAAAAATCTTGTCCTCCATCCAATACTGCTTGGTTCACATGCTACACCTGCACTCAAGCCTGTAGCACAATTCATTACCTCCACATTGGCGACTACTCTTGCATCTCCTACTTTTCATTCTCCCCTGACTCTTAATTTAGCTCCTGACATGGACACTGAGATTCATAACCTCATTGCCAAGTTTGAGAAGATGGACCTGGAGGCTGAAGTACATTGTCTTAGCTTCTCTGTCTCTGACATTTTAGTAGAGTGCTCGTTGTCAGTGTTCTGGCTTACAACTTGAGTACCCTAATTCTCCTTTGAGAAGTAATGAACTCCATGAACATCTAGTCCAACAGTCCAACAGTCCATCTGCCTGACCGTCTACTCAGCTACTTAATGACAACTTCTCTCAAAATCAAAAGTCTTGACATCTGCCAATCTCTTCTAGCTCTTCTTTTCCTTGGATGAACTCCAACATTAAGAGTATGTAGATGTATAGCAGTCACTATCAGACTTAGTATGTCACCTGTCAGGCAAACACGAATATTGTACCAGAATGTTATGATTTACTGCAAGGCACTGGAGGCAGAGGATGGGGAATGTAATTGAATCCTCTTGCTAACCTTGGTGAGCATGAGGCCGAGGGAAGTGTGACATTTGATTGACTTATGAGACATGGATGTATATGGGTGATGTAGTTAAAATGAGATTATCAATGATGATAATTAAGTTACAAGTGTATAGTGACACCAGAGCGCTACTTGTATCACCATAAGTTTCCACAGAAATGGTTAACAGGAGTCCACAACCACAACCTCAATTCACTATGCTAAAACTACAGTAGATTGCCTATTTAGTATGTCAAGGCATGTTATACTATGGGACACAGAAATATGGTTGTGCTCAGGTGCCATATTACTCTCAAGAACATGTTTGTCAATGTAAGTGTGGTTAGTGGTATGAGTCAAGGTCTGCACACCTGCAGGTTTACCTCTGTTGAATCCTGCCTTTATTCATCTCCCTCACTTGCACAAACCTGTGGCAGGTGGTAGCCAGCACTAATTCCCAGTGTCCAGAACACAAGTTTGAGTAAACATCAGAGCTTGAAATAGATGTCACACTGATTAGTAGTGATCAAAATCATATCGTGTGTAGTATATGCACACCACGGCCATGCTCCCCCACCTCTTTCTCCACCGCAGTCACAACGCCGATGATGAACTTTCATCAAACTCGAGGGATCATGAGCTGGATGAGGTAGATGAGGGAGAAGACAGCAGTGAGGGTTTGGATCCGAGTGTTGACGATGTAAAGGAATCCGATATGAAGTTTCTCCAAGCAATCATCGACTTTTTCAGCATGTGGTCTTGTCAGCTGCTGAAGTCATCAGCATTGCAGGGGTCGCCGTGAATTCATACAGCTCCACTTATTACGACAAACAACTGTATCATACTTCAATCCTGATGGGGGTTGGCTGGGTCAATGAACTTCTCAATGGCCATCCAGAACGAATTAGATGTGAGCCTGGCGTACATTGTCATGTATTCATTGTACTGCTACAACTACTTTGTGAGAGCGGCATAAACGACTTGAAACACATAACCCTGGAGGAGCAATTAGCCATATTCCTGTATGCCACCTTGCTGAGTGTTTTCAGAGCTCCAATGATACTATATCAAAGTGCGTCCTCCCACTCTTACCCCTATGCATGTTCAATATTCCTTTCAGATATTTCAAACAAATTTTCATTGCATTCTCCTCCCACCCAATCTATTCCACTTACATCCGGCTCCTCAATGCAGACTCTCTAATACCATCTCAAATCATTGAGACAAGAAAACTGTATCCATACTTTGCTAATCAAAACATGAGAATTTCAGTCCTATCTCTTTGGTTTTGGTCGGGGGCTACTGTATGGTATTCTCCCAGAGCCTTTCTGGCACAACTATTGTAAGTTGGTCCACAGATTTCGCATCATATGTCAGCACCATATCAATTTTGTACAAATGCAAACAGCTCATGATATGCTGACGAGTGGGAGGTTGAGTTTGAAACATTGTACTGTCAGCATCAAGAGGATCACATTCATTTCGTCTGTCCATCCACTCATCAAGTTGATCCCCTTGTAGCTGAAGCTGTACAAAAGGGCCCTCCTGTTTGCTATGCCCAGTGGACTATGGACTGGACTATCAGCAATTTAGGTCAGGAAATTCAGCAGTCATCTGAACCTTATGAGAACCTCTCTAGAGAGGTATCTGTTGTGCACAGGTCAATGGTCAGATCGCATACTTGTATTGGCAAGAGTCTTTGAAATCTCCACATAAGCTACGAGTCTCTTGCAACATCAAGGTTTTTTTTAGATTCATTTTATTGTATTTGACTCTGATACATAATCTTTAATTTACTCTTGATAGTGTGACACATTTCAGTGAAGTTTGCTACTTTCTGGCTGGGAGAGAGATGTTTAGATATGCAGCTGTGGTGAGATGACCATTCGCTCTCTCAAAATGTCTGCTTGTAGGAGGACAGGATCATTGAGGGCTTTGATAACTGTGATGAGATGTACAAGCTTTGCGTGAAAGTGGTTGTCTCCCACAGCAATGACGGACCCTCCCACAGCAATGACAAAAGTTCTTCTTGTTAATCCACTGTAAGTGCTTTCACTGTCCACAACAGTAGTCTAATTATATTACTTGTGGTGCCGGGTCAACTTGTGGTCCATTGACTACTATATTGAAGGCAAAACGAGTCCACATCAACGGGAAGTTTATGGATGTTATTTGTAAGATTACAGTCAGTAAGGGAAGGGTACTGCTGGGGAAATTACTTACCAATGTTGCGAGGGTTAGTAATAAAAACTTGCTCTGAAATATCAAGACACTTAACTCACAAGCTTGTTGCATGAAATCATATTTCTTATTGTGTGGGGTATATATGTTGTAGTGAGATGAGAAACGTACATATGCTAATGGGTATAGATGTATTGATCCTAACTAAAAATCCCTAAGTAAATCTACAAATTTCTGGCGGGCTCAACAAGGCATACATCATCAAAACTGACAGTTACAGTAATGGATGAGGTGGAAAGCAACCTTAAGTCGACAGTGCGATTCTTGGTGTTGCACTTAATAACTGTGTGAATCCCACCTCGATACTGACTATTCATAATGAAACATTCTTGACCCTTCTTGCGCGGTTGGGCAGGTCTGAGGAATTCGATGGGGATGTGATAGTTAATATGAGCATCACCTGCAGTCTTGGCAGTGCACCACGCTGCAATGTGACCCAGGGGCGCGATACCATTGGGCCCACAGAAGGGGTCTGGTGAATGACTGTTAGCCAGCCATTTTACCAATTTCCCCCTCTGGAATCCGGCGGATACATGGAATAACACATTGTAAGTGTAGAAGTGGACTACAAAGTCCCTAGGCCAGCTAAGCAGGTCTGAAGGAAAGTTAGCTTGAGTTGATTTAGTACAATATGAGTCTACTAACTGTGTGGATTAAGAGCTATTGGTTCAGCTGCAGGAAGGGTGTCACTGGGGTTAACAACCCAGGGATCTTCTGTGGAAGGCACAGTGTCGATCTGCGGTCCCGTTGATGTGAGGGCCTCAGGGGACCAAGAGGTCCAGCTGCTAGAGGAGCTAGGTTTGACAGATACAAGCTTCTCAGAGGGGTGATGTGTGACTTTCTCCGCATTTCACAGAAAGAGGTAAATTTGTCCCACTCCAACATTGCGCCATTGAGGCGACAGCCTTTACTTTGAAATATTTCAATATTGGTAGATGCAATAAATAAGAAAATATGTACCTTGTAGTGACATTGTATCGCTTTGTGCTCATTGGAGGCTGGCTGTGCACCGTGATGATGCAATCATCGGGGGATAGACCATAAAGTGTTGCCTAGAAACCTTTTTTTCTCGCCGCTGATAATAAATACCTCCTTGTTGATAATTTTTTAAAGTCGTCCAAGTCAGTGTTGTGTGTCTTCATAATGAAACGAATAGGAACTGTAATCTGTGAACCTTTAGACAAATTACCAAGACTGAATTCAATTAAACTTACAAATGAATGATTGCCATCCATCTCCAGCGTGAGCTGAGCTTTGATGAAGTCAACTGCAGAGGCAACACCCTTCGTATGAGACTCGGGCCTATAAGCAATGCTAACGATGTCTCCAAGTTTGATGTCCTAACTGCATTCCTTGGTAAACTTTATTGTGGTAGGAAGACAAGTTTTTTTGACCATTGAAGCTTGCACATGCAAGAAAGGGAGTTGCAATGGCAGTGTGGTCGTTGCTCCTTTGGAGGTCGGTGTTGTCCTGTAGCCAGATAAACTCGCCAGCAACCCATAGTACAAGACCACATGTTCCAATCAGATTGCCCACCGTGACAGTGACGTAGTTGCCGATGTCAATGGTCTTAGGCCCTTCTGGAGGGTCAACGTACTGAGGGGATGACATGTAAGCTTGCAAGGTGTGATTGATAGGGCAGCGAGCGATCCAAGTAGTACTTGAAGACTTCAATCTGACAAAAATATGTGTTAGAATTTAGAGAAACTACTTATCTCTTGCTGAGTACCGGACTGGCAAATCGTAAGTTGTCCTCATACTTCTGTATGAGGTGTCCCTCAACACCCTGATACACCCCAGCGACTACCCAAACTTCATCACCGACGTTGAAGATTCACTCAATGTCGACAAGTGTAGCTCCTATCTCCTTCATGACTCCATCCAATTCAAACTGGAGAGTGACTGAACCACCAAAGGCATGATTGGTGGTCAGCACTGTGCAAATCTGTCCAGGAATATCAGGAGTGTGCAGGTGCACACTATCTCCAGCTCACAAGGAGAGCTTGGAGAAGGCAATTATCGCCTTTTGCGCGAAGGGGATATCCCATCCGGCTTGGAGGTGAAGCCGGATGTCGTCAGGATGGGGAATGGCCATGAGTTTGGTAGAGTACATGGTACTCCCTGCCTTTATATTTCTGCGTGACTATTTCTCCATCATGGGTGACGTCTGTCGTGGAGATGCTTGGCGGGAGGTGAGAAGGATTGAATAGGGCGACAGAGCCCTTGGGCATCTCATACGGAAAATCCCTAAGAGGAATGAGCACTGTGACAAAATTATTCGACTGTTCAAAGTCGAACAGATAACCATCCATGTCTCTGTACTTCCCACGCTTCACCCTGAGCCAGCAGGGGTAAGGAAACTGTAGGCTAAGGACGTTGATTTGAGTTGCTTGGTCCTCTGTGATGATATCCCAGTCTTTAACAGATCAACTGTATGTGTGGGGGATGGCTTGAGAATTATATGCAGGCTGTCTGAGGTGATGTACAAATGTGGGGGTATCCATGGGGATACCATGATTGAAAACCCGTATTTTCAAGGTAATCCACAATAAACTGACGAGCAGGAATAACCTAATATTGAGTATTGTGAATAGATAGATAATATGAATACTTACTGTATAAGATGAATTTGTACATCTGAGGCTAGTCGTGCGTGGAGCGACTGATGAGACATGATTCACAGATGTACCGTGCTGGTCTCATTGACCTCAATCCTTGTGATTGCTTTGGAGAGGTCATGCCTGCGAGCAGGCAGACACGTCACCATGGCAGCTCTGTACTCCTCCTCATCCTGTTGTCATCGTCCAGCCTCGAGATCAATGAAGGGATTCTTCACCTAGAGTAGATTAGCGAGAAATTTAAGTTAAAATGAATAAATGACTTACTGGGCGTAATCAACGAGGTCTTGAGTTCAAAGTTGATAGAGGTGATAGGTGTTGGCACTTGAATTTTGGGAAATTGGCCTCTGTCACCTCGTCATTGCCATCACCTGAGAATAAAATGAGCTGAGCCTCTAGGAGACGATACTAGTTACTCACTGTTTTCCCAAGCTGAAATCACTCTGAAATGTCTGATGACGAACAGGTATTTATTCCTCAGTGTTGTTGCACAGGTTACACTTACATGTCTCACTCAGAAGATCACTGACACTGTTCTTGTGGCTCAAGCAGTCGACTGTCTTAACAAAGAAGACAGGGTCATTGTGTGCAAGTTCACGGGGGTGCCACACCCCAAAAATACACCACTGAAACCAGTCATCCACAGTCATACGCTGAGCCGGAATGTCTTGCTGAAGTGCATCATGAGACATGCCAAGCACAACACTGATCTCTGGAGAAAGAACACACCAGTCTATCGTCCAACAGGCATGAGTCTCAAGACACTTCAAAGCCGAAAAAAAAATAGTGCCAAAGTCATGGACGACATTCTCATGGGAGAGCGATGGCGCATCTGGACTGTTTGAGGACAAGGATGGAAACCTATTGGTAGCATATTTTGCGAGACGAGTTCGCAAAAACAACAATGTATATAATCATTCTAATTCAGAAATACATCAGTGACAAGTCTTGCAGCAAGCCGTGGGGGCTACGGATTATACTCCTGGTCCTAAGACCCCATCTAGCATGGGCGGTTCATCTGCCTGTCTGGATCAGGCTGCAAGAGACAGCAAAAAGGTAGTTTTGATGGAATCGGGGTAGGTAAATCGCCCTTGTCATGATTTAGTGCTGATCGTTCAAATAGCCAGATGTACTTACAAAACTATGGTGGCCACTCAGCTACTACTTCACAATGTTGGCATCAAAAAATCTACCGGTGATGGTCGTCATGACAAAAGTGACACATTAATAAGATATGAGAAGGATGGTGGGCCACCTGGTGGTATGATGACGGTTTCTGAAGACAAGAGGAGAGTTATGCTCAATGGCATTAAATGAATACTTGTACCATGACAATGCATCCATGTCTAAGGTTACTGGAGTTTTGCATCTGGTGCACATATGGCCTGAACAAGGGCGTAAAGCTGAAAAGGTTCATCAACAGTCAGTTGTCATTGCTGCATCCAATCAAATTTCACCTCAGTATGGATCCATCCATCTGGAGACATGCTGCCTTCATGTCATGGCTCCCAATATGTGTTTAAGGCAGGTAAATGGACGGTGGTCGACCCAGGACCCTTTTTGGGCAGGGCAATAGTTTGGAAGCTGAATGTCTGCCCACATCAGAATGGATTGGACGAGGGACCTGCAGTGATATTTTCTATGGGGTATTTTTCTGGTAGGGAGTGCTATCTTCCAGATTTACATTTTCATAGTCTACTCTAGGTTGATATGCTTCTAAGATATCGCCCCAGTGAGGTCATTATTCTGATGGCAGGTGTGCTGTATCACGCCATTTGAGATTGGAGCCCAGAAAAGGGAGTTAGTGAACATGGAATCACACAGAATGTGTTGGTAACATTTGGTTCTTTCCACATTCGTCATATGAGTTGCTGAAAGATAAACCACCTGGTTGGGCAGTTGATCATGCGGGGGTCATTCAGAATATGGAATAACTACTGCTATACAGGGGATTTGTATCTTATACCTACACATATCCTAAAGGCAGTCAGACATGTGTAGCCCTTTGACAGCTTATAGAATGGGAGTATTTACACATATTGAGACGGCTGGGATGTGAAACCCCTTCGAGAGGGAAGTGACCAAGTGATCTTCTATGGTACCTAGGAAGCCGGGGAGGAGAACAATGTCAAGTTGACGACGACAAGGAGCGAAAAGATCGAAGAAAGGGCCTTCACAGACAGGATGGCCCCTTGATTGTAGGGGGGCTATTGCTGATGGTGATGACTAGGCAGGGGATGGTACAGTTGAAGTTGCTGGCATTTGGGTGAGTGACCTGAGTCAAGAATAAATCTCCCGTGACGATTTCTAATTGTTCTAGTGAGGGTAGGGATGCGACAGATTGCATTGTCGTGGGGTCATGTGTGAGCGTGAGCTGCAAGCATTTCAAGTAAGGAAAGGTGGGGAAAGACAAGAAGCCATGAAACAGGTTGGTGAATACGGAGTGGGCCTCCACATGTGATGAACTGCAGATGGTCGGGGAGTGGGACTCTGGGAACCTGAAAGCTTGAATTGAACTAGTAAGTGGAATAGTTCATTCAAGTTACATTGTCTAGTCTAATGAATTCTAGGATGGGAAAGAGCTATGGATGAAGAACGGCAACATTGTCGATGGCACTATGTAATAGCTTCTCCTTATGATCATCAAGTTCTTGTCCCAGTGTCTCTCTCTCCTGGACTCTTCCCACTGCTCTTTGTTTTCTGCTGGATTGTCTGGTCTTATCTCGTTCTGTTTGCCCGTACTGCTTTATACCTGCTCTCGTGTCGTTTCCCAGTTTCGTTGTCTATTGCCCTGTATTGTGTGTTCTGATTGCAAGACGAAGATTTGTGTTATTAGATTATAGCTCAATCCACGCGAATACAACTGATTTGCCCACTCACTTTAGAATATGCATCCCATATGCCACTGGTTTCAGGTGTGACTGATACACCATGTTCATCATTCCATGCACAGCCAGAGAGTTGATGTCCTTGACTATCATCAGTGATTATCACTGTGACCTGGTGTTTCCCAGATGAACACCCAAGTGTTCCCACACAGGTCATGTGGTAGGATCACGTGGTGCAAATTTTGAATATCAAATATCATATTTGTATGTCTAAACAGGCCCTTAGTCAAAACAACATTGAAGAGATTTCATGCACGACCACACAGAGATCAACAGGCTGAAGGACAACATTCGTCTAATGCAATTGTTTCATTCATAAACCAGTGATATCATTCTGTACCATGATCACTTCAATTGCAATGGCACAAATGACAATGAATATCCACTATATACTGCACTTACCCCCTTCCTACCCCTACGACTCCAATTCCTGACCTATAATCATCCAAGTTCCAATATATATTGCTAAAGGAGTTGAAACCACAATCTCCTACATGACCATTGACATACTGGCCGATCAACGTGACCAATGAGCTTGTGATTTGATTAGCATTGATCTTGGACTTTGTAAGGCTGTGCTCCTTTTGACATATTGCACACTTGCATAGATCTCTGCACCTCTATACCACAACCAGCAATGCTCCTGCCTCCTCCTCTACTAACACTTCCCCGGTTATCACTGAAACATCACTCCCTTCCACTGATGGCATAAATTGGGACACTGTGCCGCACATCGCTGTGTCGCCTCATTTGATGCCACCACCTGTTGGGTTCAGGCTCGAAGCAGTGCGTGCATGCTCTCAGGGACACTCACATCCCGTCGCCTTTACACCCTATCAGGTGGTCAGTTATCCGCAGAACACACCTATGTTACCCAACAGCTCCCAACCTTGGAATCTTGGCACCAACGCTTGGGACACGCCAACTACCGTGCGGTCCACGACTTAGCGCGTTCCAGCAACGCTGTTGGTATGCCCATCAACCTCTCTGTCATCCCTCCCAAGTGTGATAACTGTATCCTTGGCAAACAGACGAGGACTAACGTCCCATTGGTTCACGCGGGGGTTAAGGCTGATAGGAGATTGGGCATCATTCATGTCAACCTTATGGAACATCCAGATAAATAGATATGTCATGGATCTTATTGACGACTTCTCTTCTTATGCGTGTTGCCGCTAAGTCAGACGCTTTTCCCGCATTACAGGCCTGGGCTCTCGCACGAGAAGTCGAGACCAGATCAAAGATCGGTATTTACCGATCAGACAATGGTGAACTGAAAACTTCGGCCATGCAACAGTGGCTCCTCTCGCGTGGTTCCATCCAGCAGTTCACTGCCCCTTACACCTCAGTGCAAAATGGTCGTGTCGAACGTTTACACCATACTTTGATGGGAAAGGCTCACGCAATGCGCTCTGCCTGTGGTGTTCCCGTCAACAGATGGGATGAGTTTGTACTGATGGCGTGCTACCTATCTAATTATGAGCATTGGACTGGTTCACGCCCTGATCTATCTCACCTTCGTGAGATAGGTTGTCGTGCCTTCGTCCTCATTCAGAATCAACACAACCCAAAGGTCAACAACCGTTCCATTGAGTGCGTACTAATTGGGTACTCTCTTGATTCCAAAGTGTATCGCTGTTATCATCGTGCTACTCACAAGGTGTTCATTTCCTACCATGTGTCCTTCATAGAGTCACACCAGCATGGTTCACCCATTCCGCCTGTCATTGATCCCTCACCTCCATGCTCAGTAACCGTTTAAGAGGTACCCGATATTGACGCTCCTACACCATCTGTTCCTCCCTCACCAGACCTTCCATGCCATGCTTCCCACCCTTCCAATCCTTCTGAACGCCATTGTGCAGCTGAAGGTAGGCCCTTCGTCTCTTCAACTCAACATGCTGTGCTCGACTCCCTCACTGCGACAGAACGACTCAACACACTGTTTACGGACAGGTCACTTAATAAGGACGCACTCGCGGCACTTCTTTCTGAGGAGGAGCTGGCTCACCTCACTGACATATTCGCAGCCATGCCTGATAATCTGGAGCATGAGATGCCCGATGACCCTACCACATATGCAGAAGCAATGGCATCCGAACACTCTGCCGAATGGACTCAGGCATTGAAAGAGGAATTCGACTCACTGCATGATCTCGGCGTGTATAAGCTGGTCCCTCGATTGACAATCCCCACTGGACGCAAGGTCATGCGAGGCCAACCCGTCTTCAAGCTGAAACGAGACCAGAACAGTAAGCCAGTTAATTTCAAGGCTCGCTATGTTTGCCGTGGCTATTCAGCCATCTGGGGTCAAGACTATACTAAAACTTCAGCTCCCACTGCGCGACTTGAGTCCTTCCGCATCCTCACTCACTTAGGTGCCACGCTAGATTGGGAGATCGACCAACTAGATATCAAGACTGCCTTCTTGCATGGGCTACTCGAGGCCAATGAAGTCTGCTACATGGAGCAGCCTGAAGGTTTCGTCGATGAAGACCACCCGGATTGGGTATGGGAGTTGAGTATGAAACAAGGTAGCCTTGTTTGGAACCGAACGATGAACAAAGCGATGCTTTCCTGGGGGTTCAAACACCTGAAGTGCAACATCCTTTGTATTCCACGCAGTATAAGAGAAGATAGAGATAAAATTATATTTGTTAACTAGTAGATTATTAAGCTCGTCTGAGGCTTTGGACAAGAGATATAGATCAATGTGCGAAGTACAAAGAATATAGCTGGATAGTAGAGTATAATTTTATTGAGTGAATGGGAGAGAAGAACATGAGAGAGTTCAGAGCTTGAGATAAATGAATGGGTGGAGGCTGCATCCTGTTGATTCGTTTTGGGTGTGGGAGGGTCTGGCTTTGCCAGGCCCGTGCCATGTCCGCTCCACACTCCTGCGTAGTCTTGGACCAGGGAATGTGAAAGACTGTGGCGCGAACGCCCTCGAGCACTGTAAGGTGTGCCAGTGGTAACACCGTGCGAGAGACATGTTTGAGAATGTCGATGACGTTAGGACTAGGAATGACAAGTTCACCCGATCTAAGGATCAGTGGGATGAGAGAGGAGATGAGATAGAAAGTGTGATGCTCATACCGACAGCAGGACCAGAAAGAGACCATAGCGACTGCGGAGACGGCAGCGTCAAAGGGATCTGACAGGTCTAGATGGTCATGAAGGATGGTGAGAGCGTCGATAGTTGGAGGACGCTTAGCACGACGCGAGGATGGAGGAACCATCTTCGAGAATCCGCGCCTAGTGTGGTGAAGGAACTGGGAGCCACACCATTGGGCGCCATTGATGACATGCCAGAATTGTACACCAGCCAGCCAGTTATTGAGCGTTTTCTCAGAAGTGGTCCCTGCGAGCAAATTGGGAGAGTAGAACTTCTGCGGCTGGCATGCGTTCTGCTTCTGGGATATTGATGGAATCGCAAAATTGCATGAAGCGCAAAAGACCCGCGCCATAGTTGCTGCGAGTATTGGTATCAAGAGATCTAACTATAACCTGCAAGAGAGATTAGATATGAGGTGAGGAAAGAAAACGCGAGATGGTGCACTTGAAATAGACGGAAAAGAGATGAGTTGGGATATTTTTCTTCTAAGGCTGCCTGCCAGTCTTGTCCGGATGGGGTAGACCAAAGCAGGCGACGATCACTAGCATGAACGAGAGGACGATGCCCAGAGGGCGTGATCTGAGAGCTGGCACATGGAAATCGAGGGGTGCGAGAACGAGAGACTTGCAAAGATTGAGAGACTGATGCGCGGATGGAGGAGGGAGGGTGTGCAGCCCAAAAGGAAGCTGCCGCTGCGTCGATGTCGACGCCTTGCATTATTCGACAATATAGTTCACTTTCGTTCATTGCGACAGAAGGAAGAGATTGCTGTAGGGAGAGAAGGAGGGGACGCGAGATGCAAGGATGGCGAGGGAAATATACCCTGAGAGATGGGATCCGCGAGGTTGATGGCCGTGTTGACATACATGAGGGAGAGTGAAAGGTGAGATTCTCGCATGAGCTCTTCTGAGCGGCAGATCACCAAGTTGATCATGTAATTAGAACAGCACCCTTCACGAAAGGCAGCGATAACACCTTGATTATCACTGCGGATCAGAATGTCGGTGTTAGATATGCCCTTGGTGTGAACAAGGCGAATAGCGATCTCAACAGCTGTGGCCTCCAGCCATCCTATATCTCTCGAGGGACCACACCAGCCTTCCACTGTACGCCAAAAGGCCCAACGCCCATTCCAAAGAAGTCCGATGCCCATTCCCATGGATACGTCCACCCAGATGCCATAATCCCTGGTAGGGGGAAGAGGGGAAAGATCGCGGGGGACTGGAACGTTAGAGAGCTCACGAAGCCACCATTGAAGGTCGGACTTGGTGGAACGACTGAGGTATCTGGGAACGAACTCGTTGTTGTGAAAGGCTGCGATGTCTGAATAGATGTTAGAGAGATATGAATGGCCGTATGGATAGGCAAAGGAAGCATGATTGAGAATACCCGCAATGCGCTCGAGCTCCTGCTTGGAGACTTGTGCGTCGAGATATAGAGTCAGAAAGTTGGATAGGCAAACAATATATTTGATGCGTTTGCGCTCAAGAAGAAGCACGCTCTTGTGTGGAACATCCCACTCGAAACCAACATATTCCCCCGTATCCTGGAAGGATTGTCCTTTTGTCTTGTGCCAAGGTATGTTGGCAGGAGAAATGAGAGACTTGGCGTATTCTAAGTCATAGTCGTATCTGTAAACTTCGCCATTGCATATGCCGAGAAAGAGACCATCCGCAGAAGGGAAGCGAATGAGGCTGATGTCGTCTACCCATTTCTTTGAAGGCTTGACGTCTAGGACACGCCAGATGCGGACTGTTGTGTCGGCAACCTCGCCTTGTAGACCTGCAGCTGAAGCTAAGCCGAAAGGGATATTATGATCGATGTAAAGTTTCCCATTGTGGTAAATGATTAGATAGTGCTTGTGCTCTGAGCAGCCTCAATATGGATATCCAGTGTAGCAAGCTGTGCTCCTGGAGGCGCGTGACGGATCTCAAAGATAGTGCGTGAGAAGGCGCGTATAGAGTGATGAGAGAAGGGCACTAGAAGACGCGAGATGTGTACGAGAAAAGGCTCATGCCTTCAAATGATGAGTCACTGATGCAAAAGCAAGCGTGGTCTCAGTGCAAAGAGCATCCGATCCAGAAATGTACGAGAGAAGAGAAGTGAGAGACGATGTACTATGTCCGCAAATTCGGAAGCCGTACCCCGCTCAGTAGGATAGTCTTCTGCGTCTATTTCATCGTTGACCGAATGGCCCATCAAGCCGGCGTATGAGAGGTGGCGACAAACACAATACTTGTCTGGGTCACCATTGGTACCCTTTTTGACTACCACTTGAAGCGGAGAAGAACGGAAGTGGCCAATCTTGGCGTAAAGCTCTTCATGGGAGAAAGGACCCCGTCACAGACGTCCTTGAAGATCTCAGCACCTGGGAGATTATTGGAAGTGTAGGAGGAGGTGAGAGGAGTGAGGTCATGGCCTATAGGAAAGCCGTTGCACAATTTGTAGGTCAAGTCTGGGAACTGATGTGTCAGATTGGTCTTTGCAAGAAGAAAGTCGAAGCTGTCTGCTGAATAAGGTGTGATATTATAGGAATAGTCGGGATCGTGATCAGAGACAGGCGCGGGAAAGCGCACTGTGCTCTGTCCACCCGCAGGAGGAGCAGAGGTGTTGCTCAGCATGCTCTCGCTTGCACGGACGTCGGGGATTGTTGAGATTATAGGTGACGCAGAGCTGGGATCCGTTGTAGTGTTTGCATAAAGCGCCTTCTGAATACTTCGAGAAATTTTGTGAGCCTTTCTGTGAAGTCTCTTGAGTGCAGTCGGAGAATCAGTGACCCGTGCGTCCGCAGATGTGCACATAGGATCAACAGACTTGGAAGTTTTGCCGTCACGAAAGGAATTGGTGTCGCCATCTGACGACTTCTTGGTGTGACGCTTGGTGTCCTTGTCGTAAGGCTCGAAGCGGGAAGATGATGCCTGGGCGTTGCGATCAGCACCAGTGGAGCGAGACATCTGCTCCTTGTGACGGTATATGAACTCCTGCATGGTATCAAATTTCTTCTTGGTGAGACGGTGGTTCCATTCGCCTTCGTCGTATTGACGAGGGCGAAGGGTGTAGTTTTGACGCCTCTCAATGTCGAACACAATGATAGCTCGAAAGTTTTTCCTCACTGCATTGTCCTCAGAGAGGGTCTTGAAATGCGAGGTCCAGCGTTTGAGAGCGGAGGCATCGCCGATATCTTCGATCCAAGTCAAGTAGCATTGGTAGGCTTCTTGCCAGGACAAAGGGTCGATGTCAAGCTCGTTCTCGAATTGTGAAAGATCTAGAAGATGATGGGGAACCCCGTTAACATGTACCTTGGATCGTTTCAGGGAGTGGCCTTCGTGATGTAAGTGCTCCATGTTCTGATTGGTGAACAGTGTGAGAGGGCAGTATTGACCGGCGTTGAGAAGGTCTTGGATGAAGCTGTGAACACCGAAGCTATAAGTAGAATCTAAACCGGAGCCAGAAGGTAGCTCCTGAGAAGAGTCGAAGAGAACTTTGGCAACGGGAATCACATTGGGTCTGGCGACGACCTTGGGTGCGATGGAGCTGAGCACAGCAGTACCTTGCGCTTGGGACATGGGCGATAGCTGATTGAAGGCCAAAATCCATTGTTGGATGGCTGTACCGACGGGTTTAGGAGGGACGGGGATAAGCAGTTCATCTGCTGGAACATTAAGTTTGTTAGTGTCTCTGCGCACCTGAAGGGCGATGTTGTTAGTGAGTCGTCGCGTATTTTCAATTGCAATTTGATCATAGGTCATATGGATGCTGGATGAGACAGCCGTGGGGACAGGATTGGTGACGGGTGTCGCTGAGGGGTTGACAATACTAGTGGTAGCTGGAGGAATCACAGAAGAAGAAGCTGATGTAGAAGCATGCACGATCGCTGTGGAGTATGCGAAAAAATGGGAGAGCGACTCTGCACTTTGCTTCGCGAAATCGACTTCATTCAACCTTCTGCCACACCTCTCCTTTGCGACAACACTGGTGGTATCAATCACACTTTCCGAAGATGCTTGCTACCACTCGAAGGTTAAACATATTGATATCAATGTTCACTCCATTTGTGAACGTGTTGCGCTCGGTCAACTCAAACTTCATTATGTTCATTCTCTCAACAACTCCGCTGATATCTTCACCAAATCACTGCCGCACAAAGACTTTGAATGTCTACAATTATCCTTGGGTCTACAGTGTGTTTGCTGGAATACACAACTATCATCAGGACCGGCAAGGGCTGATTCAAATAGACTAGGAGGTCCGTAGTGCAACACAATGCGCCAGGTGATACTGCCCATCGTGAGGAAACAGCAAGAGTGTGGGTGCTCAAGGAGGATGCGGACATGCTGAACATATTCAAGGAGGAGTGTAGAGTGTGAAGTAAAGTTTAGAGGTGCTATGGGAGGTTGAGGAGCAGGACATTCGAGGGAGGTCAGGTGGGGGAAGTTCAAAGGTACATTACCCTCCGGGATAGGCAGCAATAACCAAGAAGCCACAGCAGTATGTTGGGGTACTGGGTTAGCCATAACTCAAGTCTAATCTGGGTTCGTTTAGAAACTTGCAAACATCCTTGAGTGATAAACTGTAGGTTATTGGGGAGAGAAAGTCCAGGGACTTGCTTATTCAATTGTTTGTATATCCAATAGGTTTTGCCATTGTGAACTGCCAGTGTACAGTTTATTGTTGTGATAATGTCTAAGCTTGGAGAAGTTCTGAATTGGAGGGGTTGCTCTGATGGGCGACAGTGAAAAAATGAAGGGTAAGACATGAAATACGTAGACTTTCCATTCAGATGTGCATCATCAGCTAGGTGAGCATTATCCAGTCCTGATTCAGTTTCCACCGTATTGCTCTCATGACCGGAGCTATCGTATAACAAAAGGATGTCTCCCGTGGGCTTGACAAACAATGTTGAGGTACTACCCTCACCACCCAAAGACATCAAAGTGTGGGTCTTCCACACACCGTCCTTCCTCTGGAGATGTTTGCACCCACCTACAGACATAGTGGTCGAGTGACCTCTGGCTTCCTGAAAAAAGTCTAAACCACAGTTGATCATGCCTGGAGTTTGCTCACAACAGTATGCAATATGTACGGTCCAAAGGGTTGGAAAGATAATATCAGCATATCTGATTGAGACTATGGAATCATCAGGTCTCTTTGGCTTACCGCGCCGCGGTTTGATAATCAAAGACATCATCATGTCTTACCTCCATCACAGTGTACCTGTTTACTACTATTGGCAAACTGACTGCGTACACTGGCTGGACCCTACCACTACGCAATCTGTCGACATACAACAGAATGTCACGCCTCCATGTAAGTACCTAGTAGATGTCCTATTTGTTTAGCTCATATCATCGCAGTCCTTATGGAACCTCCCCCTGACTCCTATAAGGAGATCAGTGATCAACCAACCTTAATCAACGAGCTTCATCAATGTAGACTCACCATCAGCGAAAGCTTTATCAAGGTCAACCACAACCTTGTCAAGCGTGAGACTCTGACTCTTGTGTACGGTCATCGCCCATGCGAGGGTTAGAGGCAACTAAACAGTCCATGAGATGAGGTTATAATGAAAATGAGCCTACACACTTGCTCTTCGGCCAGTCTGATGGCGATTTACTTGCCCTGACTTGAAGAGGCCAATGACACGTCCTGTGGAACCATTGGCCAAGTTGTCACCAAGGTTTTGGAGGAGCATAACTTGGGCACCAATCTTCAAGTCAATTTTGCTTTCAACAGGGAATTCTTGACAATCCTGTGGTCTATGTTTCCACAAAGATTGTTGAGGGAGTCATAGTGAAAACTCAGGTCTGCCAGCTGGTCGAGGCAATGCTGGTTCATCTCAGCAACTTCTTTGCGAGTGGGAAAGAGAAAAATGGAGTCGATATGAGGTAAGAAACAAGGGTTGATTGGGCGCTCTAGAGATCTGAAAAAATCTAACCCAGTATGGTCCAAACTGCCTGTGTGGCACTGATTGAGAGCCAATACAAATTCTGCAACTGTGAGCTAAAGATAAACAGGGGTAAGTACCTTGGTCAACTTGATGATGAATAGTCTCCTACACCAATAACCTGGGTAAAATGTGAGACCAGACTGAGTTTGACAGAAACAGTACTCACTTGGATACCACCGAAAGGCTTGTCAATCTGGTGAATATGAATATGCCTTGCAGTTCTGTCCAAACAATCCATACACTGGCCGGTGATCATGGGAACTGTTTTGCATCAGATACTAGCTCAGAGGGTAAATGGGGAGGTCAACGTACATTTGTGGTTAATACTCATGGCAGGAGTGCCTTGCAAGTGGGTTTGTGGGAGAATATGGAGTACGGCAAAGGTCTGAGGAGGTCGTCATATAAGCATGACAAACAAGCTTGAGCTTTGGGGTTCTTATTCTGCCAATGAACAGGGTTGGGAACAAGCAACCATAACAAAATCCTCAAGTGAGAACCGTAGCATGCCCTACACTGGACATACTGCTGAGTTTTGAGTATACCTGTGCTGCAGCTGTATGCAGGGTGTCGGCCATCATTCCCATAGAATGAACATATGCTGCATCTATACACCTGCATTTCACACCACCGGCTGATGTGGTTAATTTTGGTTGCAAGGGCTGTTGGGATACCTTCGCCTAAGGCGAGGTCAGTGGACCAGGGATCGTCAATCAACATGTTTGCTTGAAGAGGCACTGCAAGAAGCAGGAGTGTCTGATGCTCTATCGGATGGAGGATCTCGTCTCCACAGTCGAGCTGGAGCGGTGGAAGCAGTCTGTTTGGACGACTAGCGAGACTGAGGGGGTGCAGGACGTTGCTCTTCTGATGTGTGCGATCAATCTCATTGTTGGCTGCCTGCAGCATGTCAATGATTGCGATGATATGAGCAGAGTTCTGGGTGATGGCAAGTGTCTGCTGCGACACGGCTTGCTCCAGTTTGCCCAGCGTGACATTGTTTTATGAATATCACTGTAAGATATTTCCAGCTGCTGAAGGGGAAAGTTGGTCTGCGGGTCGCCCAGCCACTTCCAATATCTTTTCAACACAGTAAATAAATCAGACAGTATGTCCTCATGTAGTCGGGGGAGGCCATTCCATGTCAGTTCGTAACGGGACCTGCCAGTGCTGATGGTGTGTCTGAATATTTCGTCAAGCGCGTCCTCCTTGGTCCCTGTCATCATCAATGTCAACATTTACCACACAATGCATAAGTGCCTTCATCATTTGGTGCCACATGCGTAATCTGATGGGAACGTGGAGGTGTTCAGAGGTGGAGGGGTTTACTAAAGTGAGAAAACACCTTGGGGCCCAACAAAAGGATGTTCTTGTCGATTGCGGAAATCCAATAGTCAGCGACTTGATATAGGGGCCGGCAAGATACAAGATGGCTCTTGTGAGAGGGGGTATACTGGGCACACCACAAATCTGTCAGGATAGTTCGAGCGTTGTCGAGACTTGTTGTAACCAGTGATGAACACAATGTGACCCGACACAAGGTATAGGGTGCGAGGGCATTCACGAGTGTTAGTCAAACAATATGTCTCCAACTTGGTACCTTGTGCAGGTCCGCCTGAGGTAATATGGACCAGGCAGAATGTGACATCCTCAAGCTTGGCAAGCTGATTGAACCAGCGCGCCACAGCAGCTACAGTAGGTCAGCAAGAGTATTTGGTGGTGATAAGCTTCTGAGCTCACCGTGTTTGAACACAATGCATGAGTTATCAAACATATCTACAGTCACACCAATTGAGCAAGGAGAGAAGACTGCAGCACGTAAAATGGATTCTGGGGGTCAGTGACGAAGGAGTAACTGGGAGTTTGATCGCACAAGGGGTCCTTGGGCCAATGGCTTGGGTCCTTGACGCTATGCTGTCCTTCATGCAGGTGTTGAAGGGTGTCATATCAGCGCCCTCACACAACAACAGAATTAACTGGTCTGTGTAGGCCAATAATGTCTGATATGGGATATCTCAAGCAGTGAGCCGTCGACCTGCAGTACTGAGTGGTCATCATTCCACAGAAGACATGGGAGCCTAGTTTCTCAGTGAGCCATGGCGGATAACATATGCATTTCTTCATGGAGTGTTGTGAAGGGGTATAGATTTCCTTCTGTGAACATCTCGTGGATTTCTGAGAAGTGAAAACTGTAGAGAACAAATGGGCTGGATTAGAACTAATTGGTGAATGACTTACTCCAACATGCTTTGCTCTGACTGTAGACTTACGTTGTAAGCCTCTTAAATGCTGCAGGCACGCAGACAGAACTGAATGCAGGAGAGGCAATATTTGATGGTACATCGAACATGCCATCCAATAGCAAGAGGTACTTGACGCGGCTGGAGGTCTCTGCACTTGTACTAATGACCCCTTTCATCTACCCACTGGTACATCTATTTTTGTTTGTATTCAATGCTTCCTCCAAGTCAGATATACAAGGATGACTCAGAGCCTGAGATAAGCTTGTTACAACTTTTGCTACCACATATATTTACCATGTCTACAGTCTGACCTATTTGAGCACCCTTCCAACTCTTACTGACTCACACAATGCCCTCAGACTCCTGCCCCCATGCTAATCTGTCATTTGCTGTTAAAACACGCACCACACATGTCCAGCGAAGAACAATCAACTCAACTCCAGGTCAAATGATAATACATGAGGGGGGACACAAGAGCTGATATAACGACTGACAATCCAAGGGAAGCGAGAAATCAAATCCACGGGTCGCACAGCAACTTGTTTGAAAGCTACAGAGTGCACGGGCACGTGAACACATGACACGAAATGCGGAATATTCGACTCAAACCTCTGGACCGTGTGAGGCTCCTCATATGCACCATCCGTGCATCAAACAAACAACATAATAGTTTTAGGGTAATCATTACCACAGTAAACGAGGAGAAGTGGTTTCAAGACAGCTCAGGCGCAAATGTCCAACTCCCTGTTGTGCAACTCCTGCATAACAAGCCCACATGTTGGGACTCATCATATGTTATGCTGAACTGTTTACGAATGCTTTGCCAGGTAAGCGTCCACCCAGCTAATTACATGAATTAATGCTCACAGCAAACTAGGCCAAAGATTTTTTCTGTGACTCCCCCTTCAATGCCACATGGTCAACAAGAAGTTGAGTCTGATGGAATGGCTCCTCTTACAGGACCTTGAAGTGATTTTGGAGGTTGGTACTTACATGTTTTGGGCTCACAATCTGTTTAAGCATCTTAGATCAGGTGCCACACACTGCTCAGCAAACAATGTCTAGCAAAAGCACTCCTGTACTGAGCGGTACAATTCCTGCTTTTGAGAACATGACTGAGCAGTGGAGTTGGTTGAAATACCACACCTCGCACCTATAGTCAACATAGGGTTGGATTGGGTGGACAGGTATGATGACCCTACTAACATCTATGCTGTTGTAATGTGTAAGTCCTGCTTGGTGTAATTTAGTTTGATTCTCATTGTTTCACTCATAGTTCTATGTGTGCGCGTTTTATCACCCTATCATCCAGCAGCATCCATCGATAGTTCAGCAAGTCTCACTGGTATGTATTTTCGCATTTTTATTCATTATGGTGTCATATTACGGGGTGGACCCTTACTTACATGTTCTATTACATGCTGCAACCGCTGCAGCATGTCCAATATTCCTTGTGGTGGTTCCTATGGTAGGCATTGCCCTCCTTGCGACGTTTCCAAGAAGTCCTGCACTTTCTCCAGTGAGTGTTACAGTTCCGCCTATGTTGGTGCCTATGTCTGACAAAGGCGCTATAGGGACTAGCAATCCGCTACTTTCAGACCTCGTCTGATAGTTATCCCTTGTCCTATGCTTATCCTAGACTATTCTGGACTATGTCCGATAGTCGTCTTGTATCCTCCGCTTATCCTAGACTATCCTGGACTACGTCCGATAGTCGTCTTGTATCATCCGCTTATCCTATGTCCTCCAATACTTCCTCTGTCCATCCTGGACTATCCTGGACTGCGTCCAGATAGTCATCCTCCATCCTCCGACACATCCTCTGTCCGGACATTGGCTTAATGCCTTGTCCTTATCCATCCCTATTCGTTACACTCCCTCTGTCGGTCTCTACTTGGTGTTACAACAACATGCCTCCTATATTCTTTTTCTCCTATCTCTGACTCATCGGCCACGTGCCTTGTATTCGTAGAGCCTCGGCTCATATCTTTGACTCATAGAGCCTAGGCTCTTATCTCTGACTCCACTTGACTCATGGACATGCGGCTGCGTTGCCTTGTACTATATCCGGTTATCACTTACCTTTCTTGTCTTCTTGATTCCCGCAGATACTTGACGAGCCTGCCCTAAAGCTCATTCCCATTCACTATATATACTCGTCATGTATCGTAGTTGTTCCTCACTTTAATCTACTTGGTTTTACCCTTGAAACCAGATCCTCACTTAAGCTTCACAACTTAAGTGTCTATCTCTGATTCTACCTTAGAGCACTCCTCTTCGGTAGCCTGATTATCGATTGTCTCAGAGGTGCCAGCCCTCTAGACTGAACCTCTGATCTTCTCTTATTTGAGAAGTAGAAAGCTTTGCACGAGCCGTACTCTTTTGTACTTGCAAAGCGGAACCCATCCAAGTTTGTAACACTTGGGTTTCGTCCCAATGTAGTCCATAACCCTTCCTCCACCCTCGGATATTTTCCCATAGTGTTTCCCACACTTCGGACAAGTTCCCACGCTCCGGATGTGCTTCCGGATCAGTTCCCGCGCTCTGGATGCCTTCGGATTAGTTCCCACGCTTCGGACATGTCCCAGACAAGTTCTTGTAGTCTGGACATCTCTATTAGGATCTCCTGTGTTTCATGGAAGTCACCTAGGCACTCCCTTAGAGTAGCCTCACCTTCGGAGTCTTACTAACTTTGTTGGATGCCCTCCGGACTTCCTTCTGAAGTTAAGGGCACGTACTCAGGTAAGGGGCACAGCGCACGAGCTGAGGCCAAGCCCTTCCTTCCTGATCCGACCCTCCGGTATGGACTCTGACATACTTCATGTGAAACTGATATATCTCATTCAACAGCTCCTGATGCCCTCATCAGACCGATAATTGGGGATTTTGTTGCAAAAAGGTAATAACCCTGAGATTGTAACTTGGCTTTGTAGGTATTATGATACTGATGCATATAATGTTTCGTGAGTTGTTTATTTTCTTCCAGTCGAAAGCACACCTTGTATATCTTCTCCCTTTATAGGATTGACCTCCTGAAAAAGCAGTGCTCTCAGTGGGGACTGAAATCTGCGCATGGACAAGCCCACACCATTCCAAGCATAGGTCCAGCTATTGAGCCTGTATAAGCACGCTTCCCAAAGCAAGGTTTGCAAGACTCTCATACATGAAGAGAAGATCATTGTTTCGAGGTGCACAGTCTTTTTGGTCATATTTCTGCATTATGATGTGGAGGTTTTGCCAACAGAAAGTTAATTCTTCGCTATATGAATCTTCATCACCCGGAAGATATTCAAGCTCGCAAGAGTCAGTGCCTGAAGAGAAGTATACAGTGGCTCAAAAAAGTGTCTCAATGTTTTCGGTTTTTCATGTAATTGCTTTGTCATGTGTCATGGTGTGGGAATCTGACTAAGCTATAGGGAGGTGTCCAAAAGGTCTGCTTCTTAGCTCCATTTATGTTCCCTATAGCGTGGGAATAAAATGACATTATGTAACGATATGATTATTTTAATTTGATGACTCATTGAGACACTTTTTGACTTTGAGTTTCACCAATGCAATCACTGCAATTCTAGTACTTTGTGTGACTTCCTTTTGTTCTAATCACTTCTACCACTCTTCTAGACATATTCTCTATTAATTTAGCATATATCCGCTTAGTAATCTTATCACACTCCATTGTAACACTGTGTCATAGCTAAAATAGCCCCTACAGTGGAATTTTCTACACTACAGGCAATTCTGTATAGCACCGTGATGATGCCACTGAGATGAAGGACGTACAGACAAATTTGCACACATCACCACCCGAGCCTGTCTATGCAACTGATGAGGCAAGCAACATTACGCACTCTGAGTTACCAGTCCGTCCATTCCTACTATGATGTTGCATCAAATTAACTAACAAGGATTGAAGAGTTGACACTTGAAGAAGCCGCTGTAGAGACTCGTGTCTCGCTGAGCATGCATTATTGAATTCTCCCAATTCCAAAGCACAAACTCGCAGCTGTGCATCCCTAGCCATTGCCTTATAGAGCGCGGCGTTCCCGTGCATCGCGCGACGCGCGCGCGCGCTTTTATCACCCTATTATCCAGCAGCATCCATCCATAGTTCAGCAAGTCTCACTGGTATGTATTTTCGCATGTTTATTCATTATGGTGCCATATTATAGCATGGACCTTTACTTACATATTCTGTTACATATTTCATACTCGGCTCAGCTTAGACTCGCGTAGTGCGCTTAGCTAGATATATAGCTCCGCACTTTTTCGCATTTTTAGGGAACGGACTGCATCCCCTTGCATGACCTCCCAGCATGTCCATAGCTAGACTTAGAAGCTATTAGCTGCACATTACTCCTATATTCATTAAGCCTTGATTGATTGCATTACACTTTTCCGCGTTTTCGCACTTTCGCGTTTTCCGCGCTTCGCGTCACGCGTTCCCACGCCCGCGCGCCTACAGTGCGTGACATCCATTAGCTTCGCGCATTTCTTAGCTTTCAAACGAGCCGCTGAGCGGCCCGTGGATTTGTTTCCTTGCTTCCCCTTGGATCACACGCGCTTGTCTATGCAAGCATAGCAGCCTAGGCTACGCAACTCGGTCATTATATCAGCTCCTTGTGTCCCCCCCATTTATCATCATTTTCCCCTGGAGTTGAGTTGATTGTTCTTCAATGTGCCCTATATTTCGGAATGAAGTCTGGAGGACATCCAACAAAGTTTGGTGGAACTCCGAAGATAAGGCAACTCTGGTGGAAGTGCCCAATGGACTTCCGAGAAGTGTGGGAAAGTTTGGACATGATATCCGGACTGCGGGAACTTGTCCGAAAGTATATCCAGAGCAGGACATACGTTCGGACTGTGGGAAACACTACTGATCCAGGAATGGAGGAAGAGTTACAGACAACTTCAGGACAAATCCCAAGTAGAAACCAACAGAGGAATGGCTGCAAGGACGAAGTCTGAAGCAGAAAGGGAACAGGAGGGTATGTCCGAGATTGGAACAGAGGAAGTGACCCGAGGGTACAGAGGGAGTGTAACAGAGGAAGTGACCTGAGGGAGTGTAACAGATAAGGATGGATAAGGACAAGGGCATCAAGCCATTGTCTGGACAGAGGATATGTTGGAGGATGGAGGATGACTATCCGGATGCAGTCCGAGATAGTCTAGGATGGATAGAGGAAGTATCGGAGGACATAGGATAAGCGGAGGATACAAGACGACTATTGGATGAAGTCTGGAATAGTCTAGGATAAGTGAAGGACAATGGATAACTATCGGACAAGGTCCGAAAGTAGCGGAGGTTAAGGAAAGACAAGGATTAACTATCGTACAAGGTCTAAGATAGCTAAGGATAAGGAAAGACTAGGAATAGCTATCGGACATAGTCTGAAATAGCTTAGCATAAGGATAGACAAGAATTGACTATCAGACAAGGTCCGAAAGTATCGGAGCATAAGGAAAGACTACCAAAAGGTAGAGTCAGAGCATAAGGGAATCAATCCCTTAAGACTACATAATGGAGAATAACATTAATATTCGAACTAATCATGTATCGAGAGTTACATGGGTTTATACACTGTAGGCAGCACAGGAAATGTAAGAAATCAGGCATCTGAGGCTATGTACGAGGCATGTGGAATATTATGGTGAAGTGTCACGGATCATAATAGAATGAAGACAGATATGAAAAGGCAGGGTGGATCAGTAATGGAACAGAATATGAGAATAACTGAGGACCAGAGACATAGGAATAATACTTGAACGGAAATGGATCAAGAACATAGTCGGGTATTGAGGATTACCAAGAAGCTGGAAGTAAGGAATACTGAATAATGGAATAGGCTGTGTTAACCTTATATGAACAGGAAAAGCTTATGGTATCGTATCAGAAATGGATCTAGACATCAGACTGGATCCAATATAGGTCCAGAAGTTTGGATGCGAAGCACAGGAAATAGTCTGGATATATCCGGACAGGTTCCAGAGGTCCGAAGATCCGAAGATTCGGGGGTCAGGGGTACAGGCTGGCTGCAGTGTCTGGAAGGCTGGATATCAAGTCAGATGATGAACGGAGATAGCAGGACTGATCCTACTGAAGCATAACATGCACAATAGAAAGGATAGTGACAATAGAGATGGTAAATAGGGTCCGGAGTATGGGATATGACATTCCTGGAATGCGTGTGGTACAAGGAATGGTCAGTCCTTTTGATTCTGGTTGGAGCCAGGAACCCGTACATCTGGCAATACAACAGGATGGAAATTAAAGTTGTGGATTGAAGGCTGCACTACAACTTGTCTTGGTGCAACTTGAGGGCCAGACCCCTCGTCTGGATGATATCAAAGTAGTCATCCTGTCAGTGGTCCTCATTAGTAGGTAGGTCTCAATCCCTTGTATGTGGTGCTGCCTGCCCAGGTGCAGTTGCAAAGAACAATTTGCCAAGAATTCATCATGAAGTTGTTTGGTGGTGATGTTCCTGGTTTGATATTGGGCAAATCCGCCAAGGATGCTGCGGAGGAGGTAGGTCATGGTAGGTTGAATGTTCAACACCATGCATAGGTTGTATATGGGAACACAAAGCATTGGATGATATATCAGTTAGCATATACTGTGGACCAACCAACCAACCAACTGAGGAAGTACTTACATCTGCCTCCCATTGAAGGTGCCCTACAAAGCTGGCTTTGTACTGTTGTGTCCAAGGCATGTGGCTTCAGTCACAAGCAATCCAAATTGTGACAAAATAAGAAATAGCGTACTCTAGGATGTTTGTAGCATCCCAGATGGTAAAGTCGGTCATACTATGTGTTGAGAGAGGGTTGATGAATTGGACATGATGGTTGGAGGAAAGATGAGTTTGGTTTAATAATTGCCAATTATATAGAAATGACTAATCCACAGTAGCACTAACCACCTCCCAAATGCAGGTGTGGTTGTATATAGACCCCTGTCACTCCACCACTCTAGCCAACCTTTTGATTCTTTCAAAACTATTTTGTGCTTGCTGTGAGAGGTAATAAATTTGAGCCTGGCAGCAGCATAGCACCAATGGCCGACTTGGTTATTAGTATTGGCCATTTGTATTTGGTGGACTCATTGTTGTGATTTGTGAATAAAGAAATCTATCATCCATATCATGCAGTGCAAGGGCTCTAAGCCAATGGACACGGTAAACTGTCACACAAAAAAATATTAGCAATGGATAGATATAGGTACATAGGTAATGAGCATAAATAAATTCATTCATCCAGTCATTGCTGGTGAAATTGCTTTGGACATCAATGGACAAGAACTATGCCAATGTGCTGTTTCTTTGACCACGGGTGTTTGGGTCCACCACCACTGTAGTAGCCTTTAGGTCAGCCTTTTCCAATGGCCGATATTTGGTCAGTAAGCCATCAGTGTCAAGGTAAATGAGTTGGCTGCGACATTTTGAGTATATGTACACATTGAAGTGAAGGATTCTGTCCACTGAGTGCACCCTGGCCCATGCCTTGATTGACTGAGACTATGACTTCACTGACCAAATGGTGGTGTGGAAGAGTACGGCCTTGTCGGCTAAGTTCACACTAATTGCATGCAATGAGACATTGGCTTGACCTTCTCTAAATGTAATTTCTTGCAGAACCAGATCGACAATGCCCCACTCAACACATCATTCAATGCCAATGTTGGAGGGCAGTGAAATGACCATGGTTTCGGAAGTGAACTCAACTGATACATCATATCTGTCTTTGTCCTCAGGCCGATCAGGATCGTCAGATGAGGACCCTACAGAATCCAATTCTGCATCTTCTAATATCATGGTCATGAGGTCTAACTAGTCGTACTCATTCAATTGATCACTGAGGAATGTCACTGCGGCCCTGACAAATTCAACAATTTAACCTTGAATTCTGTCACAGTGCTGAACAACAGTGAGCTTCTGAGCATCAGTCAGTCGTTTCCCAAGTTTCTAGTTTCTTCACATTAATCAGGAGGGCAACTTGTGTTTCCTCCAGTGTTATGCCAGATGCCAGCCACATTGCAGCACCACAATGGATCTCACTGTCTCCCCTGACAATTCAAGAGGTGCAACTCTTGTTGTTTCCTTGTTGGTGCTTTGCCAATGAATATGAGCATAGCATATAGTAGATTGTAATTATATTGACACAGACCTTTAGTTAATTAAACTTCATATATGTCCATGACACTAAGATTATCGGTCAAACTGAGTGACAGCAGCCTCTGCTTCCCATTTGACTAGGGTTTCATCATCGCTGGTCTCACTCAATTGGTTGAATGCATATTGGTTCTATGATTTAGCCATCAATTCTGGCTGCACCAGTAATGAAGTTTGATGCATACTGTACCTAGCATTTGTCTTGATGCTGTGGACATGCCAGAGGTAACCTCCATGCAGGTTGAGATATGGCGACTCATCAACCTGCTGTTGGAGGTGCTTGTGGTATTGACAATTCATATCATAAAAAGTCAATGCCCAGTTAATTCCATTGGTGTTGTAGCCGAGGACTTGACACAGTACGTAGTCCATGTTCATCTGCCTTTGGCCGACCGATGAATCAGTTTATGTCGGACAAGTTACAATGTCAGTCAGCGAACCTTTCCTCTTTCTGAAAGCCCACTATTGAATGTTGAACAAAACAGCCGTGTCTAGCACAAGCACACCCACCTTCCCTGTGGCTGTCAGCTTATGATGTGAATCATTTGCCTGGTTGACCGCTTGGTGGTTGTTGCAGTACCATAAAGCTAAGGCCATCAGTCAATGCTACCTTGTTGGTCAGATTTGCTAGAAATAAATGCTCAGCCTTGAAGTTGCTATCCATCACCAAGGATCTCGAATACAGCCATGCAGGATCAGTAGCATTTTTTTCTTCCAAATTAACATTTACCCTGGGCTGCAGATATGCAGGATAGAATAGAGCAAGCTCCCTGCCTTTGGCTTTGGCTTCTCATGACCGAACTCATACCACTTGAGCTGCTTCAGCTGCCTCCACTACCTGCAAAGCCAGCTGCTACAGGAAAATATTGTGGAAAGCTGGAAATCCTAGAGCCTCTAGAATAACATCATGAAGGGGTAATTAAGATTTATCTTCTAATTAATCTAACTAACCCCTGGAAAGATGAGATTAATGGCGAATAGCTAGATAGTGTATCAAAACTTGCTCTACCATGCAAATAAGTGCTGGTCTTGCCTTCTGCTAGAATCAAGGTGTGATCAAAATCAATGAAGTAGCCAATACCCTTATGGACAATAAAAGTATTGGGACTAAGGTCCCTGTATAAGACCCACCTCTCGATCATCTTGAGATGAATTAAAAATAAAGAGTCAGTGCAAGTATTTTGCATGCTTGATAAAAACACTCACCAATAACAAAGGCATGAAAGGCAGTGAGTAGTTCTCATCTAGAGCTGAATTCGGTTAGCAGCTGACTACAGGGGAACAAGAGAAGATGACAGTGGAATCTATTGCAGAATGCGAAGTCTTTCTGATGGTGCAGGTCATATTGATTGCAAATGCACCCTGTGCAGTCAGGCTGCCCCTTGTAAAGCACATCCCAATGGTCTACAAATTGGACAACATTGGGGATACCCTTGAGCATCTCCAGAATAGTCACTTTGTGATTTTTCTTCTCCTCTGGCACCCAGCAACCTTTTAGGGCATACTCATTCCTGGCCCCATACAAACCGTTCTGTGGCAGAAAAGCCCATGGCACTTCCACAGGATCTCCATGATAGAATACTTTGTGCTCCTGTTGTTATCTACCCAGCCTAGTGCCCCCAATACTAAATTTGTATGTTTGCCTACGCATGTGGATTGTCGGATCTAAACCCAGGTGGTGGCTCTCCACCAGTGTGACAGTGGCTAATATTTCTGCAAGTCGTACAGGGTTTCTGCACCCTCGTCCTCTGTGCTGCCGGCAACATACTTTGCGTGGCGCATGCATTTGGCTTGTTTTCTGCCATTTAAGAATTGCCACACTCTTTCAGAGTATGCAGGTGGACCTGTTTTGTCAATTTGGATTGTTTCAATGGTGTTTAATTGTAAATTAGACACTAGAATGAGAAGGAAAAATTAGAGTTTTTTTACCAGTATTTTGCCTCCCTTTCCTGCGCCTTCATGAATAACGCAATTTTTAAGCTCTATCTTGAGAAGAGTTTGCATAGTTTCTGAGGAATGTGGGCCAATAGGAGCACTGACAAAACTGATCGTTTCCTGCAGCAAAAATTTATTGATTTCAGATTGCTGCGATTGTAGCAAAAAAAACTAGGAAACCTATAGCAAAAAGTAATCAGACTATTCAGTTTGCACCAGGTGGCAAATGTGCTCCTCTCCGCCACCTTTCCACAAGGTAATCATTCCACATCAACTCAGAAATCTCGTCACAAACATTGTGTGCACAAATGCATGCTGCTTCAGTGGGAGGTCCACCGGCGAGTGTGCCACTATCATAATTAGCGCTCCACTCATCTGCCTCCACGTCACAATAGTCCAGTAATTTGTCTGGGTTGTGGATGTGGATGATGTTGTATACAAGACATAATGCCGGAGGGATGCGGGCCTCTATGTCGGAACTATACTCAGGAGGGAGCCTAAGTATGTGAAAGCAGTTTTTGAGGATGCCAAAATATGCTTGATAACATTGCGGAGCTGTGTGTATAATTCCTGGGCATTGCAAGGCCTGCAAAGATGTGTAAGTACTGCACCAGGGTGATAAGTCAACTCACTGCAACATACACCTGATTTGCATGGCCCCATTCAGCAAGGTGGTAGCGGACACCATGATAAGAAACCTTGCCTGGAGGAATTGTAAAATTAGTAAAACATGTCATGTTATAGACACAAGCATCTGCTGCGGAACCTTGAAAACTGCTCAACATGTACATGAAGTGCATGTCGAAGTCGCATGCAGCAAGGCAATTTTGGGTTACATTGCCTTTGCGGTCACAAGTGACATTGCAATCAGCAGCTGAGGGATGGCAATTGATGTGTGTGCTGTCAATAGCGTCAATAATGTCTGCGAAGTATGGGTAGAGTTTTGTTGTCTCAAGAATTTGAGTGGGTATTGGAGTGTTTGTGCCGGGGAGTCGGACGTAAGTGGAATAAATTGGGCGGGAGGAAAATGTGATGATAATTTGTTTGAAGTATCTGAAAGGAATAAAATCGAGTATGCATAGCTAGGGGTAAGAGAGGGAGGATGCACTTTGATATAGTTTCATTTGAGTGCTAGAAATGCTCAGCAAGGTGGCATATAGAAATGCCTGTAACACAGCCATACAGAAAGATTGCGAGTTGTTCCTTTAGGGTTATATGCTTTGAGTCGTTAATGCTGCCATCATGAAGTAATTGTAGTAAAACGATGAATACGTGGTGATGCACACCAAGCTCACATTGAATCCGCTCTGGATGGCCATTCAAGAGTTTGTTGACCCAGCCAACCCCCGATAGGATTGAGGTGTGATAAGGTTGTTTTTCATAGTATGTGTTGGTGTATGTGTTCACAGCGACCCCTGCAATGTTGATAACTTCAGAAGCCAATGAGATCACACACTGAAAAAACTAAATGATGGCTTGGATCCACATTTGATCCTCTGACATACCATTGAATTCCTCTATACCTTTAAATCACTGAAAGTCGCAATCATCAGTGGACTCTGGATCAAATTTTAATATCAAATCTTCTAAAATAATATTTAAATATCAAATCTTCTAAAATAATATTTAAATCACAAAGCTTTAACTGATTCTGAATTGAGGTGACAAGTAGAGTGATATTCTGCATAGTGGCTAGGAATGAAAGTGCTTGATGTAGAGGCTTAGGCAAATCTATCATATATAAAAACATGATAATGTGCAGAGGAAAATATTGCATAGTAAACTCACACAATTTATTTCCATTTTTAATTGTATTCCTAATCCTTAAAGAAGGTCTCTAAGAGTATCTTGATTTGCTGCTGCAGAGACTCTTGATGTCAAATTACACTAGAATTTTTGTAAGCCCTTTCACATCCCTCGGCCAAGTTCTACTGCTTTTGGTATTGAGATTTTCTACAAAGGTCAAGAATTCTAGGTAAGTAGTTTAGGTTATTGGGAAATTATGGTAAGAATACATAAGCTTATCACATCAAAAATTATCTGTTTTTTTTCAACTTAGTGAGTCTGCCTCTTTCTCACATAATAAACTTTATATTTCTAGTCCAATGGTGCACTATAAGAGTATCAAGGAAGCGCCTGACTGGCTCATTAAAAGCAATACAATCCTCAGTAAAAACATTAGTACCAAAAAGTGCTTCTACAAGGCTAGGATAGGCTAGTGCAACCTGAGAGGTGCCTATATTTGCAGATTTTACTTATTTCATGACTGAATATAGATAAAGTCCTTGTTTAACCAGAATAGCATCGATAGTACTGTTTACTTTCTATTCCGACCATTTGCAGTGAAAATAGTCTAGCCATAGTTTCCGACCTTTTGTATTGTTATTAGAATGCTCTATTTCATTATCAACAACAGTTTCTGACCTTTTGGACATTGTCAGGATGTTCTTTTTTGATATAATCTACCTTGGCAATATCTTCAACAGCCTAGAAATTGGAAACAAATGTTCAGACTACCTGATTCATGTGTAATCACTAAACATCAGGAGTGTCCCCTGATTGTAATAGAGAAGGGTGCTGAAATAAGCCCAGTACACTGTTGCCAAGCAGGCTGACACCAACAAATAATACAAGCTTGTAAATTACTGGTATTTGTAGCTGATGTAATATTCATACACAATCTGCTTCTAAGTGTTCTGCATGAGATGGGGCACTAAGAGCCAAAAGAGCGTGATAGTAGGCATTTTCTATAAGATATAGATGGACATTTTCCATAGAGGTAGCAATTGCTATAGTATATACATATTGAATTCCTTTAGAAGTTATCCTTTCTGATAGAAGTTCATAGGTTTTTCAATATCTTTAAATAGCATAAGAGACATTTAATTGTTCTTTTTAAATTAATCTTTTTACTTATCTAGAATAGTACCTACGTAAAGCCAAGGTTGCTAACCAAAATAAGAATCAAAGGATCAAATCAAATTGTTGTTTAATAAGAACACTAATGTTAAATATGAGACAATGTAAAGTACTCTAGAAGAACTTCCAAATGTCTTATAAACTAATCATATTGTATTAGTTTTTTTTCCATTGTTGTCATAATTGAACTTCCAAATCAAATAAAAGTTGAACCTGTCAATAAAAGATACAGATGTGTGATGGACCTGGCTGCCTGTTTCAATAGAAACCTTGCTTGACTGAAATCTCAGTAATATAGCTATTAAAAACCAAAATCCATTATTTTCAGTGCTACTGCTACAGTCGCATTTATCTGTACTAGTAGGAATTAGGTGAGCACTGCTGAACTTGCTGGTAGGTTAGAAACAGTATAAGAAATATTGTAACTTGGTTAGAATTTATTTAAGAAGTTTTTGCAATTAGTTTTATTTTAGCCCCTCAGTCATCCAATCTTGAATTAATAGCTATGCATGGACAATTTCTCTGCTCTCCAGGAGGCAATGTTATCAATTCTTTATTGCTTTTTTTGTTGACCAAATATAATCATTGTCAGAGTGGGGTACCTAACAAATGTTGTCTTTGATTCTGTTAGTGTACTATCTCAATATGAACTCTATAATTCTTGTACAAGTTCTTGAAGAGATTGGCCTTCTCAGCTTGTTCCAACTGAAATTTAATGTCATATTAGTGACAGTTAGCGTTCACCTTTATAATTTTGTATTTTGAAGTGGCAGCCTTGGCAGTGTAGATGTAGTGTATGCTGTTAGTAAGTGACTGCACCTGCCCTTGAACATCCTTCATCTCAGCATTTACATGCTGTAAGAGACTGGATTTTTAGAACACCCTGAGAAAATGAAAGATCAAGGACACATTGAATTATATTTGGGTTGTTGACATCATCAATAAATTATTATATTATGCTGTCCTTATGAGAATACATAAAGTTTACCACTTGCTCTTTGGCATCTTTTAAAAATCACAAGGTAGACTATATTCCAATGTGAAATAACAGACTTACCATATGTGACAATAGGCCTCATAGAGGACATCCCATAGCATTTCAGGTAGTTGACATCTAGCATAACTGGGGCAGGTTTAGGAAGCTCATGAAGAAGGAAGTGTTTGCCCTGACGGAGTGTTGCATTAACAAGTTCCTGCAACTCCATTAAATTAGAGCTCCAATCACAATACTGTGTATGGATAATATAATTTGAATCCGAAAGAGATAGTAGAAGCTGAAAGAATTTGACAAATGTAATGTTGTCCTAGCATATAATTACTCTACCTTCCCAAATGCATGGCAGAACAGAGTGAGGCTTGTTATGCAGTATTGGAACAATGGGTATTGTCATTGCAGGGCAGTGATAAGAAGCAGTATGTAGGATTGTTACATCTTATTCGTGATGCTATTACCCTTCTCCTGCTCTGCTGAAGTAGCAATCATTTTAGTGTGTGTGTACATTAGATCTTATGATCGCGCTGTATTTTTTTTAGTTTGACTTGGTTGTAACGCAATTCCAGACATTGCACATTCTATTCCGAAATTCTGCTGTCTTCATCATAACAGAACATATACTTGTTGATCAGGGGTATCAGCGATATATACCCCTCGATTCACTCAGTGATTGGAAACCTGTTCTTTAAAATATTGTTGCCCTTGCCGCAATCATCTGTGAATTGGAAATGTAGCAATGCTCGGAGTACTAAAGCAACTGGTGTTGTAGTGAGCATGTGTGTGTGGTATTTAGTAGGGGCCAGTCCAATATATGATTACATAACAGTGACTAGCCTGAGAGTCTGACACATAATTTGGTCAGCTTGACTTCAAGTTGGTCCAAGTCCCTATTAGTAGAACTCTGCATTTTGTTCTTATCCCTTTACTTACTTCTTACATTTCAAAGCAAAATTCATTGAAATGCATCTACTTAGAAATGTGAGTTATAATTCAATTGTTTTCTAATATTTCAAAACTTGATGTTTACTATCATTAGGAAAAAATCAAATTGGAATTCTTCCTAACTCCTCCATAGCTTGAAGAAAGATCATTTAACTTTGATCATATTTTTGAGGCAAATAATCTTAGCCCAACAAAGAGTCACTGACAAACAGTGAACTACACCAGATATGTATCAAAAACTGCATATGACAAATATTTCTTACTAGGGTCCATTGATAAGACCCATAATAAAAGAAATATCTAAAGAGTTATTAGATAATTTTTGTCATTGTTGACAATCTTAGACAATGGTTGCTTTGATAGCTATGCCTATTACCTCTGGACCACTAGTGAGCAAAGCCAAAGCTATATAATAGACTATTAATACTAACTCTCTTTCTTTATTTGCCTAGGATGCATGGAACATTAGACACTATCTTGGCCTTGAGCTATTTGGCAGCTCCCATGATAATGAGACTCTGAAAATGTAGCATCAACTTCATACAGCTGCAGCCAAGAATCACAAATGTCTTAAACAAGAAGATTGTATTATTAGAATAATGATTGTAATAATAAAGGGCAATGCTGATAATAAAATTCCAAGTCTATAATGTGATGCTGTCGTAAATCAATGAAATTTCCAAACAAAAATTTAAATTTAAAAATAGTCATACATCGCACTATTTGGTCTATAGATAATCATAGATCTAGGAGCTCTGGCTTGGGCGCATTCATCGAGCATAATCTCCTTGTGATGCTATACAGCTATGAAGCAGACAATCTTGAACTCACTGCCAAGGATTTAGTAGAGGAAGACAGTGTTAGAGCAGCAAAATTTGTTACAGGCTCAGTGCATATTTCTTTCATACAATTCTATCATTAACAAACTGAATTGCTAAAGGATTTTCTATTTGCACATCCACAGAATTTTGTTACATCTAAGTTGCAATGCAAGATATCTATGGATGAATCCCTCTTGTCATATTCTGTTCCTGAACCTTACTCGTCCGGGCCGGGTAATCCGTGTCCGGCCTAGACTTCATTTCCTTGAGTCCCCATTAGTATGTGCTTCTTTCTACCCCTATGTGCCCGGACCTTCAAGACAGTTAATTTCCGACTCCATTTTGATCCTTCCGTTAGTCTATTCATTTCCTATTCATTTAACTCATTCCCTTTGTTCTATTTCATATCTGGCTCCACTCTTGATTGTCCGCAGCTTTATTCTTTCGAGTTAGACTCTCTAGTACATAGCATTAACTTCCAAAGGCTGCACTTCAACCGGACATCTGACGGAAGTGCTACAGTATATAAACCCTTTGTAACCTGTAGTATTTCCTTAGTTCAAATATCATCTTAGACTTGCCCATTCCTTGTGTCCTTCGGACTTTCGGCCTAGTCTCTTCGTCCTCCTCTGAGCCTCGGGATTATATCCCTAAGGCTAAACACCTCCGTCCCACCTTCAGGTGACCCCTATATAGTCCTGGACTTCGGACGACTCATACACCTCCATCCGTCGATATCCGCCCTTTGCAAATTAGGGGCACGTACTCAGGTAAAGGGCGCAGCGCACGAGCTGAAGCCAAGCCCCTCTGGACCATCCGTTGAGCATAGTCTTAACACCTCTAATTTGAATGAGTAGATGAAGGACCCCTCTCGAAAATTAGATGTTTTTATACAAATAATTCAATGGTATTAAGTGTATGATAAAGTTGTTGTATCAACCTCAAATCCTGCCTTTGTCCCTGGCCCTTCCAATTATGTCCTTTGCAACAAAATTCTGGTCTACTGTGCATTTTCACCCAGCTATATCCAGGTGACCAAAGTATGCAATTCCTATTATTTACTTTTTGGCAATTATATAATACAAACTATTCAAATCACAGGTTCTAGAGCTTCATAGCATCCTATCTTTACAAATCAATGATAAATTAGCACTTGATTGGTAAGAAACCAGGTGTTAAGTCAGCTTGTTTACTAATTTACATGGTAGTATTGCAGCCACACTGTGCTACTGTGTATTCCATATGCAACATAGGCTACATAGCACAATACTGTAGCCTCACATTTTCCTGATGTAGAGGTGGTAGAAGCCTCGTGGCAGCCGTCAGGACTAAAGTATCACAACTCTACATACTCCATGTTCTTGATCTTTTGGATGACGTATTGGGATGGGCGAGGTATGATAATGTCTGCGATGACGGCCCCATCATCAAAATCATTGATCTTGGGCTTTTTCTTCTCAGCTTCACGCTTCTCTAGCTGTTCCTCAGCCTCTTTTTCAGCTCTCTCGTGCTCCAGCTGCTCTTGCAGGATGCGGGCATCTTCCTCATTCTGTTGCTGCCAAAGGATGATGTGTTCCTGGTGCTCGAGTCTCCAGCCCTCAGCCATTTGTTCGAGTGCATCTTCTCTGGCTATGCCCCCCACCACGAGGGCATTGAGCCATCCTGTGTAAGCTGCTGACTCGAAATTAGGTTGTGCTTCCAGCACTGGGTCCACTAATATGTGTTCCATGGTAGGCCAGGTGAACTCGGAGAATGTTCGCTAAGAGTGTAGTTCAAGTTTGGAGAAATTGACGGGGTATTTCTAAGAATGATTGAAAGAGCAGGAAGAATGGAGAAAAGAAAAGGAGGAAGGGCATCGACATTGAGGACGACTGAGACGATACGGTGCGACGTCACAGTACAAAGTCAGAAGGTTCGTACTGTCTCCGACACTTGCACAAAGACTTAGTTCTATTCCTACATTCATTCCTCATTACATAATAGACCATCAACTAGTCTTAAAAGTAAGGGAGAACAGTTTTTTCCCATCACTCACTTTCTCACATGGTGTGCGTGTATTTCACGTATTTCAGTTGTTTCGCCAAAGGCCATGTGGTTTTCGCTAAGCTCGCTGAAATCTCGCATGGCTGTCACATGTTTTGGAGCGGCAACTCAAACACCATTGTCCTTTCTTAGCAGCGGGTATTTTCTTTATTTATGCTGAATAACTAATTACATGTAAATAATGACAACAAATTAAATTAAATTGGAACCACTGCAAAAACATGTAGGAAGACTCAAAACTGGGGATGGAGATGAGAGAGAAGTAAAATAGGAAAAATGCACAATAGGAAAACTCGAGAATGGGTCAACAGGAAAATAAACAAAATGAGAACAGGAACACGGGGAGAAAAACAGGGAGAACAGGTCAACGGGAAAATAAATAAAAAATGAGAATAGGAACATGGGGAGAACAGCAAAAAGGAAAACAGGGACACAGGGAACAGGTCAACAGGAAAATGGAAAAATAGGAACAGGAACACAGGGAGAATAGCAAAAGGAAAAACACAGAGAACAGGCAAACAGGCAAAGAGGGAGATGGGAGACGGGAGATGGGGCAATAAACATGATATTTTTCAAATTCTACAATTTGCTATGATTATTAGGACAGGACAATGGGAGAATGGGAAAACAGGAGCATGGGCACAATTTTTCAAAAACACAAATACTGCAGTACTTCTACTCAAAAATATAATTTACATTTAACAATTTACTATTGGTTTATTAGGATGCAGCCAGAGGCCAGGGAGCCACAAAAGAAGCACTTCTTTTGGCTTCCTGTGCCGAAGGCACAACGGGTGGTGGACTACATCTGAAAGTTGAAAAACCAAAAATGAGTCTTTAAGTATCCTTTGAGGCTCTTGCCTCGAGCTGAATTAAGCTAGTGTGAATTTTTAGCTTACAACACAATTACAACATGATATTTAGTTGTTATTAAGCCCAAAAAGGTTTCATAAAGGCCATTGAAACAAGAATTGATAATATTATCTAGCAGTAAATAGTGATAGCGAAGATTATCTACAGATTATGATTATTGAAGCGATGTAGAGACTCGCATCTCGCTGAGCGTGCATTATCGATTTCTCCCATTTTCCAAATATCAACCAGCTCTCATCCAAAGGACAAGTCTTGTGCATTCGCGCACTTTTATTTTATTTTCGCAGATTCAGCGCGCGCGCGTCTCGCCCTATATCCCATTTCCTGTCCGTCCCATGTCCGCTGGTGTTCATTGGTGTGTTTATCATGTTATTTCCTTTTATCTAACATATCTCCAAGCTCATACTCACGCCGTTGCGCTGCGTGCGGTACCAAGAATCCTTATTACATGTATACATACTTATATTTAGCTTACTTGGCTCGCAACATCGGGCCTGCGCGCCTAGCGACACTTGCAGTTTTACGTATATGCTGGACTTCATGTAGATGTTCTGGATCGCTTTTTTCCCCAGCTACTTCCTCTGTGTAGTAGACAGCTTAGCACTCTAAATCTATTTTCCTCTCACTCTCACGTGCCACGCAGCTATCACTTGGTCATTATCTAGTTTTACTAGTGTGATCTACTTCGCAATCACAAGCCATCTAAGTCGCACTTCGCGCGCCTTCTCCATCCCATATCTTAACGCGCGCGCCGCATCTTTCACTCTCACTCTCGCGTGTACTTCGCGTGCATCCGCTTCCCGTGCGAGCCCATTCAGTCACTTTTTGAAAATATGTTCCGTGTTAACCGGCCACCCGAGGTTGAGATTCTTCCGTGAGAGACGGGCCACCCAAGACGGGCCCAGATTGAAATATTGTCCGGTAAGAACGGATGGGCCCATGGTGTGTATTATATTCGGGTATCAACGGGTGGGCCCAAGATGAAGTGAGATATAAGACGACTGGGCCCAAGGTGATGATGTAGGTGTTTAACGACCGGGCCCAAGGTGATGGTGTATGGTGTAGGAATTTAACGACCGGGCCCAAGATGACAGTGTGATATAAGACGACAGGGCCGAAGGTGATGGTGTAGGTGTTTAACGACAGGGCCGAAGGTGGTGGTGTAGGTGTTTAACGACCGGGCCCAAGATGACAGTGTGATATAAGACGACTGGGCCGAAGGTGATGGTGTAGGTGTAGGGAATAAACGACAGGGCCGAAGGTGATGGTGTAGGTGTTTAACGACAGGGCCGAAGGTGATGGTGTAGGTGTTTAACGACAGGGCCCAAGGTGATGGTGTGGTGTAGGAATTTAACGACCGGGCCCAAGATGACAGTGTGATATAAGACGACAGGGCCGAAGGTGATGGTGTAGGTGTTTAACGACCGGGCCCAAGATGACAGTGTGATATATGACGACAGGGCCGAAGGTGATGGTGTAGGTGTTTAACGACAGGGCCGAAGGTGGTGGTGTAGGAATTTAACGACCGGGTCCAAGATGACAGTGTGATATAAGACAACTGGGCCGAAGGTAATGGTGCGGGTGTTTCATGACTGGGCCGAAGGTGGTGGTGTAGGTGTGTCACGACCGGGCCCAGGGTGATGATGTAGGTGTTTAATGACAGGGCCGAAGGTGATGATGTATGGTGTAGGGATTAAATGACTGAGCCGAAGATTACAGTGTAGGGGTTTCACGACCGGGCCCAAGATGATAGTTGGTGGTGTAAATGGCCGAATCAATGCTTGTCGAGAGATTCCTCCAATGGATAGGTGTATTAAAATGATCAATGATATTGACAGCCGTGGCGATTTATCTACTGATGTAATTTGGTAATGAATGTGGTAGTGATACAAGGAGGGGAGTATGAGGATAAAGGAAGGGATTAATTCAATGAATGGGAGGGGGGAGTGATGGATATGTTTGACAACCGGGCTGCTGAAACTAGTAAAGAACGGAAGGTGTCTACAGGGTGCCATACAATGCAAAGTCGACTTGGTTGTATCTGACAAACTTGTATGAATCAAGGTCGATTGGATTGTACCGGGCGTAATCTGGCCGAGGCGTCCTGGCGTAGTTATGGACGCTATCTCGGAGGAACCAAGCCCAAACTATGCGGTCACCCTCAGCAACATTGATACCATGCCTGACAAGACAGCCTGAATAGCTCACCATCACCCCAGGATTGTACAACAAGTCGATACCAAGATTTGTCAATTGCATGACCCCATGATGGTAATTCCCGATGCATGTCAAGATGTCGAAGGCTTCGGGAGGACATTTGGGGTCTCGATGATCAGGGGAGTCCCTGTTGCACATCACGGTTGCTCCAGTGTAAACTGATGCCCAGTGCTTCAGCAAACGATGCATGTCCGGCAAGTCTTGATCTGCGGACCAACGACTGAGCTCGATGTGAGTTCTGACCGAGGCCCAATAGAGCTGCGGGTGCATGACGCGCAAGGCCGCGGACGCAAGCAAAGCCGGCCTCTGCATAGCAGTGATCATGGTCACGCTTCGGTCGCCTTTGAGGGTCACCGAAATCTCAGGTTTGAATCCATCATCAGGATTTTCGGGAGGAGGGCCGTAACACTACAAACGTCAATATGGCGACTATGAATGGAGGGCGCCAACGCACTTCATGACCTTGTTGAAACCAACAGGGCGCTATGTTGATGCACCCGGGCGTTATATCAACACCATAGAGGGCCTGCGAGACTCAGGGACCCACGTCCAGCCAAAAAGCCGTGAGCAGTCTGTACGTGCCACTGGTAATAAAACTATCTCGTTATACATAAGGCGGTGGCAACCATACCCCCTAAACAACTTTTCCTCGTAGTTGCTGTTCTCCCCGTTGACCTCCTGGGAGCCTAGGTTGAAAGCCGGTCGGCTTAGAGG
>JRHT02000118.1:30424-40826 GCA_011800875.2 Suillus brevipes Sb2 | reverse complement strand
TTGTATGGGTAGAGGATTTCGGCGAAAGGTATGGCTTAAATAGGGATGAGGGCAAGCGGTAGCCTTGGTGGATTGTGGATTGTGGACTGTGATCCAAGCGGCCCATGCCCACAATTACATAGTTGATATGGGTCGCGGCAACGGCTGTCCTTCCATTGTTACGTAATCTATTGTCGTCAATCAATGGATCTTGGGCCCTGAAGAAGGTCCACAGCCGTGTTGTGGCCACATAGCTCATCCCTATATATAGCCTTCTTTTGCCCTCCGACATTTCTCACCCGAACTTTGTTGTGCATACCCATACCCATACCCATACCCTCACCTGTTCCTTTAATCCATCCTTGACAATGTCTACCGCTCAAAATGCTAATCAAGCCCTCTCCCTTGTGGCCGAGAAGGTCGGGTGTCTCCTTATGAGAGCCCAAAAACTCAAGGGAGGCGACTCGGCCTCAAAGGCTCTGGCACATGATATTGCCGTTACTATAGTAAGTTTCCATTAACACTATCCTATCTTGGTACTTACTCAATCCAGATTGATGTACAGTCAACCTCCTTCAGCCTCTTTGGAGCTGCCGCAACTTCATTGTCGCCCATGCTGCTGTCATGCGCTGCCGAAATCCGCGACAACTGTGGTCCCAATGGCAAGATGAGGGGGGTGCCCAACTGGTCGACGGTCTGTGAAGATGACCCTCGCATCAGAGGACACCCCCTGTTCCTCAAGACCATTGGATACCAGCGCCCGAGGTCACCAACACCAGCACCAGCACCGGCAACACCACCAGCACCCTCACTGCAGCTGCCAGCTGCAACAGCAATCTTGGCCGGGCCACTGACGCCCATACCATCTTCCCCTTCCCCTCCACCCCGTCTTTCTGCAGCGAAGCACAACCTCTTTGTCGTAGGCACCACCACACGCAGCAAGCGCAAGGCGCCGCCCACCGAGGACGATGACGATGACGAGGTCCAGGTTACCGAGCCTGTGAAAACAGCGCCCGCCCGTAAGTTGCCCACCAAGGCAACCCGGAAGAAGATCAAGTTCGCTGTCGTGGACGAGGAACCCCCGAACGATGATGTCATATATGTCAAGGTAAGCTTTTTTTCTTTCAAACTGCCGGATATTCACTGAATGATGTTACCTTTAGACAAAACCAGCTGCAGGCCCAAGTTCATTGCCGGCCAATGCACCTGCGGCAGCATCGACAGTGACAAAGGTAAGTTTTTTGTCTTTTTTTACTTCAGTTTTGTCACTGGTCGCTGATTACATATATTCTTAGGACAACAACTTGGACGCAGGCATGACGTCTATTCGTCTCCACAGCAGGCCGTGCGAGAAGTGCATCAAGGATGATCTTCCTTGCACTGTCTTCTTCAGTGAGAAGGTGGAGGAAGTCTGCACTAGTTGCACCCGGTGCCAAGAGAAGAAGACGAAGTGCGTGTGCCTGTCGCCTCAACAGGAGGAAGCCCTTCGTGCCACGGTCGCGCTGAAGAAGAGCAAGGCTGCCGCAAAGAAGACCCAGGTGACATCGAAGAGGAAGCCGGCAGCCAGTCAGTCGAAGTCTCGGTCAACTCCTGGACCTGGCAAGAGGGTGACTCGTTCGGTGTCCCGCAGGCATCCTACGCCCATTACTCCCGAGATTGTCGAAGATGACGAGCAAGATGCCGAGGGTGAGGTAGATTCGGAAATTAGTAAGTTTTCGTATCTTTCTGAAGTCAGCTAGACGCCCGAGGCTGGTATTGAGGGTGGGGCCGAGGATGGTGTTGAGGGCGTGGGTGGGGCCGCGGGTGGTGTTGAGGCTGGGGCTGGTGTTGAGGGTGTGGCCGTGGGTGGTGTTGAGGTTGGTGAGGTTGGGGCCAAGTTTGAGGGGCCGGTAGCAGGTAAGCTCACCTCGCCCTAGTTCACATCGATTCACTGATATATTTCGACAGTGACTCCACTGGACTTTGATGCCGGTGGTGGCCCCATTGTTGACAACGACGTCGACATGGATCCCCCGGTCCTCGATCGACTGTCACCCGTGGCCGCCAGGGATGATATCCCTACTGTCCTTCCTGCACAACCTACTCCCCTCCAAATTCTCCAGAGCATCGAGGCTCTCGGCACCAAGTTCAACTCACTCTTGCAGCAGTCAGCAGATCGTGTGGAGGCAGTGGAGACTAAGGTGGACACCTTGGAGGCGGCATGGGCCGTGAAGTTCGCCCTCATGGAGACAAAGATGCAGCAGATGAGCACCGCGACGATGAAGAACACCGTCTCCCTCGGCCACATCGCCAACAAACTCAACACCTTCACCCGGACAGGCGATGTCACTGCTTTCAATCCTCCGGCAGACATATTGGTGGGCAGCCCTTATGGTCAATTGCCCACCTCGTGGTTGCCGCGGGTGAATAATGCGAGCAATGTTGGAGGCTCGAGTATCTCTTCCATGGGTAGGGTGCTCACCACAGCCTGGGATGAGTCGCAGGTGCCGGTTCAAACTGCTCCCGGTACAAGCTCTATCTTGGCCGTTCCGTTGGCTGATGAAGCCTCTTCAAAGGAGCCATGTGAACCATCCGGCAGCGTCTCAACGGCTATGGAGTAGTTACATTTCATATACTATGGTTGTCTTTTTTAGATTACTCTCAGTATGATACCAAATCAATGTTGATCTCATAGACATTAAAAATTGATTGAATGATGCCCAAGTGTGATCTGGGTGGTGTCTTTGCTATGATGCCGGCCAGTATTGTCATCTCGGGTGGTTACTGGATGGACTTCATGACCGGTGGATTCCAATACTCGGTAGACATGGATGGGTGATTATCGCCCAGTCGTATCTGCCGAGTGTGTAATACCCATGTATATACCCCGCCTCTGCTGAATGGTGTCTGCCGAGATTCTGATACACATGTATATTGTCCACCCACCTGGGCCGAAAGGTGTCTGCTGAGGTTCTGATACTCATGTATATTGTCTACCCACCTGGGCCGAATGGTGTCTGCCGAGCTTCTCATACCCAGGTGTATACCCCACCCACCTGGGCCCAACCGTGTCTGCCAAGCTTCTCATACCCAGGTGTGTACCCAGGTATACACCCCACCCACCTGGGCCCAACCGTGTCTGCCGAGCATCTCATACCCATGTATATGACCCACCCATCTGGGCCCAGTCGTATATACCGAGATTCTAATACCCATGTATATGACCCACCCATCTGGGCCCAGTCGTATCTGCCGAGTTTCTCATACCCAGGTATATACCCCACCCACCTGGGCCCGGTCGTGTTTACTCGTGCCCAACACACCACCACTCGGCCCATCCGTGTCTGCCGAAACCCTTGTCTATACCACATGCTGGGCCCATACGTATATACCAATGTATATATCATATGCTACATGGCTGGCCCAGACGTTAATATCGGATAGTTATATATACATGGGCCCACCGACTCTACTGGGACCGTACTGCATCAGGGCCCGTCTTGGTTGACCCATCTCGGTCGGAAGAATCTCAACTTCGGTTGGCCATTTAACACGGGAAGTATTGACTGAATTATGTGATCCACTTCAACAGAAGTTTCATCCTTCTTGCGTGCGAGGGCTTGCAAACAAGCACACTCATCCTCTAAGTTGGCTACAAAATCAATGTTGGGTGTTGATGCCCGAAATTTTGAAAGGAAGATAGTAAAGGTGTTGATGATCAAGAGAGCTTGAACATAATTCTGATGAATGAAATTTGCTAAATAAATGGTCAGATTGATGTACAGGTGAAGTCATAAATACGTACATAACCCAGCATACTTATCCATATCAGCAAAACAACAGTGCTCGTCTAGTGCCTGGTGGCGGTGGAACTCTGTGGCATTGCGTGTCTGTGCAGCTAGGGCATTAGATTCAGAAAACATGCGCTCGCATGTCTCAAAATCCTCCTTTCCGGCGCCTACCATGTACTTTGAATGGTGTTGTACTTGACATAGTTGGTTGTGTGCATGTCCGTGAAATGCGGGAACAACGCCTTGAATATTCAACCGCTTCACGTCATCAGCTAATGAGCTTCGAAGAAGGATTTTCTCGAAGGCGCATTTAATGTCATAACCGTAAAGAATATTCGGCCCAAAGACATCCATTAGCTTCTTTAAGCTGGCAATAGGGTACTTCATACTAGTACAGGATGTCAGTAGCAGGCCAGTGCAAATGAGAGAAACTTTAGCTAACAGTTCTCCACTTCATACCATATCACAAATGGTGATGAATATGCTGGACTTCTTGAAAATTGCGAACATTTTCTTATGGGACTCTGGCGCTGCATTACGCCAGCGGTCAATGCAGACATTGCTCGGTTCTGCATCAGTTGAGTCAGGTTCATTTACCCATGGGTCATCAGGGTCCTGGATTTGTTGCTGGTCAACTTGGATGTCCTTGGCTTGACGGGTACGGGCACTCTGGACTTCGTCTTTGAAGCCATCAACATATTCCTCCGTGAGCCATATGGAACTGAGACCAGATCGTGGATCAAGACGTTCATTGCCTCTGCAAATGACAGAATCAACAAGCTTTGTGGAATTATTCCCATCACAAGCGCAAAGGACAGAAAATTTCAGTGCAGGTTCATCTTCGAGCGTGTATTGACAGGCAGGGCAAGAGTTAAGCATGCACCAGTGTGGAGTATCATGCCCAAGGTGGGTATCAATCTTCATGTCAATGCGCCGCAAAACTTCGAGATAGACATCATATGCAATGCGGTATTGAGTTGCCAGATAGCGATGATAATAAACCTGAAGTGGAAATTCAGATATAGTAATGATTGAGGAAGCGGTGACTCACATTATGTAGATGACATAACTTTTTGCCTCAGCGTGAATACTGAGCCGTGGACACACGTGGTGTGTTTGCAGGTACACGGCCAGTGTTCGTATAGTAATCGCTATGCTTGGACGTATCACAGAACAGCCGATGCAGCCATGGTGCATCAACGTGACATTGATATGAGGTGACTGGTGTTTGAAAGTACGGACCCTGTGAGCTGTACAGTAATGTCAGACAAAGCTAGATGATGGATGAATACACTCACCGAAAATGTCGACAACCTCGATAGAAAATGTATCCAGTTCGCTAGAGTCGTAGATAGGTGGTTGCAGATGATCATGAAGGTAGGCTTGCAAAGCTTCTGACAATGCGTCATATTGCTCTAACCATGAGTGAACTTCGTCGTGAATACACTGACTTCGGTCTCGCAAGTCAGAGCGTCTAGAGGAAGACAATATGTCATGATAGCTACACACACGGTATGAATGTAAAAACTTACTTTTGGTGGTCGTTCGTGAGCTGGTCAAGTTCCTGGTACAGCAACATCTCTTCTCCTGCATGGCTGAGAGCATGGGCTTCTTCCCCAGGAGGAGGGAGGACAGCATCGAAATCCATTCCAAAGTCAACATCATCACTTGCAATGGCTTTAGAAGCGAGTTCAGATTGCAGGAGGCGTTCTCGTTCTCGTAGAGAAATCTCTGCAATTCCGTCAACAGATATGGCTCAAAAAAGTGTCCCAATGTTTATGCGATTTCATGTAATTGCTTGATTGTGGGTCGGTGTGACAATCAAGCATACGCTAGGCTCGTACCACATCATTTCCCTATATGTCTACGCGTTACCACTCCCTTGGTCCAACATGCCTCACTCAGCATAAGCCGCATTCCTGCGCAGTTACCAAACGAGCCCTAACTTACCGAACCGCGTACCTTGTCCTCCCATGTCCTGTCCATTGCTGTCTAACTCCATTGGTGCGTTTTCCCTTGAGTTTCCTTATTGCTAAAATCGCCTATAGTTGATATTACATGTCACCGCGTGCATACCGGTAGGCAATTTACATATGGGTATCCCCGCGCACTTACTATCGCTACTACCTTCGCCTGTATATTCCGGTAATCCACGCAAGTGGTATATATGACTTGTAGTAAATACTGAATACTTACTTCCCCTTTACCTGTCATCCCCGGACCTCAGTAGCGGTAGTTTCACTTAGTAGTCTTTCCTTGCGAAATATCAGTTCATTTGATTTCCATTCCTTGACCGACGGTACTTGACCACTCCAAGCACCTCGCATCTCTTTAGACTTACTAGTTTCCCGGACCGCTACCGGATTTACCGCTTTACCGCGGTATCTTACCTTTGCGTTTCTTTAACCTTTGCTCAGGCGACTCGCCCTTCCTAGTATACCTCGGTTTGGACTTACCAAGTCCCCTAGTACAAGTTACCGCAGTTTTACCGCAGTTGCCGCGGCATTGGACTTAGACGTTTCTTCCTCTATCTACGGTTCTAGCTAACTTACCAACGGTGTTCTTTCGGTTTCGGCTTATCCTTCTTAGGACTCAACAGACTCCCTTCGCACACTACGACGAAGGATTTGCTTCAATAGCAGTTCCCTAGGGTCGACGCTATACTCGCACCCTATAGGATCTTAGTTTGTCCTTTACCGGCTGACTATTATCTTTTCGTTTCATCGGGATGCAGGAGTATGACTAAGCTATAGGGAGGTGTCAAAATGCTCTGCTTCTCGGCAATATTATTGGTCCCTACAGCATGAGAATTGGATCTTACTGTGCAAAGATATAGGCATTTTAATATGATGACTCATTGGGACACTTTTTTGACTTTGCATTTAACCAACACAATCTCTACAATTTCAGTACTTTGTGTGACTTTCTTTTGTCCTAATCACTTCTGCCACTCTTCTAGATATATTATCTATTAATTTAGGGTATATCGCCTTAGTAATATTATCACACGCTGTTGTAACACTATCCCATAGCTAAAATAGCCCCTATAATGGATTTTAATCCACTACAAGCAGTTTCTTGAGTGATACCCAGGGTCATTAAATAGGGTTAATGTCTTAGATATATGCTGGACATGATAGAATAATATTATCGTAGTCTTCAAGCCATCACTGGCCAATTTAGATATATATGTAGGGTCCCTATCTTATCACAAAATAGTATCTTCTTTATTAACCTATGACTCCTACTTGTTTTTTAGCAGACACTTCTGTCAAATTAAGATTTACTACTCCACAATGACCCTCCCCTTTGCTTCATATAAAATTCCCACTCTATTTCATCTCATATACAGTGGCTCAAAAAACTGTCCGCATGTTTTGACATTTTTTGCTGTTGGCAATATTGTGCCAAAATATAGAAACACCTCAACAACACGCTAATACCATATTATAGTATTGCTTCAGGGCTTTCTATTGAGCACTACACCGTGGGAATTGGTGGAGATATGGTGGAGATATGGGGCTTACAAAATGATGACTCATGTGGACAGTTTTTTGAGCCCATATCAGAACTGTATAAATCATCATTTATGACACCATAGCAATCATAGCACTGTGAAACAAATTATTAGGTAGTGTCATTATGTCATCTAAACACCATATCTAACTATAGAAACCAAGATATCTCATGTATCATGGTCATATTCACTACCAAAGCCATCTTCTCTACTCCAAGAAATAATGGTCTTTCTATGGCCTATGCTGGACTTGCTGCTTGTCAAACTTTCTTTAGAAATAGAGTATGCAGGTCCACTGTGACAAATTTCACCAAAGAAAGTCACCCAGATAAGGAAAACTTCTGTGAAAGATGTTTATTTATGCTTTCCTCTACTGATCGGAGGGTTATTATTTGGTATATCACTATGGGAATGGTTGATAATGCTGTTTTGGTCATCTATTACATCAATTCCACCATCACAACCTCTTTCTCTTTACATACTACAAGAGGCATTCTCAGGACAGCTAATTTCAAGTCAGTAACAACAAGGACGGGGCCTTTCATACTATCATACAGAGGCAGAGTAGAATACCCTTTGTCTTAGCACATTAAAAATTGGGGTGTAAGGTCTTAAACCATGTTATATAGTTGAATGAGATCACAATACATAGTATTGGGTCAGATGACATAGGATATATATGGAAAAACAAGGTGTTAGTCCTCTCCATCTATATATGATAGCAAGGAAAAACTTTTTTTTTGTTGTTACTGACTTGAAATCAGCTGTCCTGAGAATGCCTCTTGTAGTATGTAAAGAGAAAGAGGTTGTGATGGTGGAATTGATGTAATAGATGACCAAAACAGCATTATCAACCATTCCCATAGTGATATACCAAATAATAACCCTCCGATCAGTAGAGGAAAGCATAAATAAACATCTTTCACAGAAGTTTTCCTTATCTGGGTGACTTTCTTTGGTGAAATTTGTCACAGTGGACCTGCATACTCTATTTCTAAAGAAAGTTTGACAAGCAGCAAGTCCAGCATAGGCCATAGAAAGACCATTATTTCTTGGAGTAGAGGAGATGGCTTTGGTAGTGAATATGACCATGATACATGAGATATCTTGGTTTCTATAGTTAGATATGGTGTTTAGATGACATAATGACACTACCTAATAATTTGTTTCACAGTGCTATGATTGCTATGGTGTCATAAATGATGATTTATACAGTTCTGATATGGGCTCAAAAAACTGTCCACATGAGTCATCATTTTGTAAGCCCCATATCTCCACCATATCTCCACCAATTCCCACGGTGTAGTGCTCAATAGAAAGCCCTGAAGCAATACTATAATATGGTATTAGCGTGTTGTTGAGGTGTTTCTATATTTTGGCACAATATTGCCAACAGCAAAAAATGTCAAAACATGCGGACAGTTTTTTGAGCCACTGTATATGAGATGAAATAGAGTGGGAATTTATATGAAGCAAAGGGGAGGGTCATTGTGGAGTAGTAAATCTTAATTTGACAGAAGTGTCTGCTAAAAAACAAGTAGGAGTCATAGGTTAATAAAGAAGATACTATTTTGTGATAAAATAGGGACCCTACATATATATCTAAATTGGCCAGTGATGGCTTGAAGACTATGATAATATTATTCTATCATGTCCAGCATATATCTAAGACATTAACCCTATTTAATGACCCTGGGTATCACTCAAGAAACTGCTTGTAGTGGATTAAAATCCATTATAGGGGCTATTTTAGCTATGGGATAGTGTTACAACAGCGTGTGATAATATTACTAAGGCGATATACCCTAAATTAATAGATAATATATCTAGAAGAGTGGCAGAAGTGATTAGGACAAAAGAAAGTCACACAAAGTACAGTTAATCACGGGTCATTGAAACACGAAAATGATATTTGACGTGCTACACTGCCGCATCACAACTCTGAGACTCTACTCTATTTTTCCCATATGGACAGACATCTCACAAGTAGAACAACATAATTTTTATGAGTAGATTCACAGTAATTTGAGCACCATGGCAAATTTAGTGGAGGGACCCTGTTTTCGGTATTTCTCACTGAATGAAACACCATATTATTTCCTTGTCCGACATTATGTAAGCTATCTATCGCGCATCATGGAGCCTCATCATTCGTCGTCACTATTGTCTGAGCTGTTCTCATCCAGTGTGTCATATCCCATACTCCAGACCCTATTTCCCATCCCTATTGTCACCATCCTTTCCATTGTGCCTGCTATACTTCAGTAGGATTAGCCCTACTACCTCCATCCATCATCCAACTTGATATCCAGCCTTCCGGACACTGCAGCCAGCCTGTACCCCTGACCCCTGAACCTTCGGATCTTCAGATCTCTAGACTTCCGGAACCTGTCCGGATATATCCGGACTACTTTCACGCGCTTTGGATCCAGACTTCCAGACCTATATCGGATCCCGTCCGATGTCTAGATCCATTTCTGATGTGATACGATAAGCTTGTCCTGTTCACATAAGGATAACACAGCCTATTCCGTTATTCGGTATTCCTTACTTCCATCTTCTCGGTAATCCTCAATACCTGACTATGTTCTTGATCCATTTCCTTTTAAGTATTATTCCTATGTTTCCGGTCCTCGGCTATTCTCGTATTCCGTTCCATTACTGATCCACTCTGCCTTTTCATATCCATCTCCATTCTATTATGATCCGCGACACTTCACCATAATATTCCACATGTCTCGTACATAGCTTCGGACAACTGTTTACTTACATTTCCTGTGCTATCTTCAGTATATAAACCCATGTAACATACGATACTATCTCAGTTCGAATATTAAAGTTATTCTCCATCATGTAGTCTTAAGGGATTGATTCCCTTATGCTCCGACTCTACCTTTCGATAGTCTTTCCTTATGCTCCGATACTTTCGGACCTTGTCCGATAGTAATCCTTGTCTTTCCTTATGCTCCGATACTTTCGGACCTTGTCCGATAGTTAATCCTTGTCTTTCCTTATCCTACGCTACTTTCGGACTATGTCCGATAGCTATCCCTAGTCTTTCCTTATCCTTAGCTATCTTGGACCTTGTCCGATAGTTAATCCTTGTCTTTCCTTAACCTCCGCTACTTTCGGACCT
>JRHT02000118.1:8166-26621 GCA_011800875.2 Suillus brevipes Sb2 | reverse complement strand
TATTTATATTGTGATTTTTCTGTCAAAATGATGAACACTTCCGAAGCGTTTGCAGGATTTTCCTGATGCCATTTCATCTGATAGGCATTGCCTTTCAGAATGACTGCAGGCGGAATTGAGGTGCCGTCAGCACAGATGGTTACAATGACAGTGATATTTTCCCTGCTTCCGGTTCATTGCTGATATTGGGGTGTAGGTTTGCGACTGCCGATAACATATTCATGCATTCCTGATTCTGGTGATATACCAATCTCGTCAGCAGCATAAATACAGTCTTCATCAATACACTTCTCTTCCAGCACTGCTCCTAGTAGCGAGAACCATTCTTTGTGGGTATTGGGATTCACTGCCCATCCACATTTTGAGTCCAGTGGGCATGATCGTGATGTCTTCAAACGGTCACCATGTTTCTCGACAAACCGGTGTGACCAATGCTTGCCAACACCAGGAAATGTATCTCCGAGACGTGCACGTAGAATCTCGTTAACATGCTCCCGCAGTCGTCGGTGGCTCAATGGGAAGCCTCGGTTTCCTGTCTCCTCTGTAAATGATAGAACAACTTCAGCTTCTTCCTCTGTCAGCCAGCTTTTGTCTGCTGCATTGGCCTCTGCCTTACTGCGGCCCCCTGCAGCAAGCCGAATAAGTGTGCAATATGAGAGCTTAATGAGTTTGCCTGTTGACTGCAGATTGATGTGCTCGAAATCCTTGCATATCGTCCGTGCTCCACGACGTCGGATTCCTGGTGCTTTAGCGAGTTCTCTGCAGTAGGCATATACTGCTTAAAACATAAGATCATCATGTGCCTGGTGAGCTTCTCGCTGCTTCTGTGTTGCAGATTTTGCTCGCCCAGCCATGGAAAGGTGAATATAAGGTGGGGCAAGTTCACTTGTTGAGTGGAAATGTAGTTCAAATCTTGTTTTCAATGTTCTCCCAAATGCCGCTTCCCATGGACCCTGAAAAACCTTCCTTGAACTGTAACATGCACTATATCACTCAAATCTTAACAGGAGTATACTCTCCATGTACCTACCATGCTGTTAGATTTATCATGGTCAATATTTCAACAAAATATGAATGTTCTGAGTTGAGACTAGACAGTGAAATTTGAAACTACTGAATTTGGTGCTGTGTAAGCGCCCATTTTTTCGGTCTCCAGCATTTTCTCAAATTAAGTTGGCTTCAAACTTGACAACAGACAAGGTCTATAGGATCTTCATGTATTCCAGATATTTGAGATATATATAGTGTGTGCTTGTTGAGTAAATGAGTATGTGTTTCAATGACCAGTGGTGTTTCAATGACGTGTGATTAACTGTACTGAAATTGTAGAGATTGTGTTGGTTAAATGCAAAGTCAAAAAAAGTGTCCCAATGAGTCATCATATTAAAATGCCTATATCTTCGCACAGTAAGATCCAATTCTCACGCTGTAGGGACCAATAATATTGCCAAGAAGCAGAGCATTTCGACACCTCCCTATAGCTTAGTCATACTCCCGCATCCCGACCCACAATCAAGCAATTACATGAAATCGCATAAACATTGGGACACTTTTGAGCCACTGTATATCGAACTCACTCTTTAAAAGTGCTGCCCAAAGCTCACAAGTGTCCTGTTCTCATTGTCGGATACCTCCTGCATGCAAACTCGTCTTTTTGCCTCCAACTTGGACCACACACTTTCTAGAAACTCCTCCTACAGTGCCGCGAGTCATGTGTAGACAGGCTTTGATGGGCTTGATGCGAGTAGTGATGTGCAAGGCCCGGCTCGGCTCAAAAGCCGGGGCTAAGGCTCAGCTTCATAGGGCTCAGGCTCTTTCAGATTGCAGGCCAGGCCCTCCCCAACGGCTCAGGCTTGGTCAGGCTCGGCTTAGGGCTTAGGCCACGGCTTCGTATTACAATAGTTCTACAAAATGTCTAATGATTGAACAAATACATCTTCACCATCAGAATCTCGCTGCACATCTTCGTCGTCCAATTCTTTGCCCAATACATCCATTAAGTCACCTGCGGGAGGCTCAGGCTGGTCCAAGTCTCTGTCATCCTCAGTGATGATGGAAGGATCCTCGCGAAACAATAGTCCTCGTCTGATCATGCATTTGAGGCACTGAAGTGCCTCGACAATATCAGGCTTCAAACGGTTACGTCGCTTACTGATTGTAATTCCCGCTGATGAGAAAGCTCGCTCGCTCGATACAGAGGTTGCCATTACAGAAAGGAAGTCACAGGCAAGTGAAGCCCATACGGGGTAGCGCGGAGAGTTGATACCCCACCATTGAACAATGGACATCTCTCCAAGACGGTCCTTCGAGTTCAAGTATGCGCGAAAGTCGTGCAACCATGGCTTCAATGGATCTACCAAGTCAAAAAGAGAAGCTGAAGATGTGCGAGACAGAGTTAATGGATCCTGGTGTGGTGTGTCGAGTGTATCTTCGTCACCGTCAGAAAGTTCGTTCAGCAAAACATCCAATCTGCGGTTGCCAGTGCTGGTGCGAAGCTCAGTAGATGCCTTTGCATCATCACCATACATCTCGAGATAGCGCTCCTTATACTGCAAGACGAACTCAGCAACAGTTCATAAGCGAGATATAGACAAACGAACCATTGCTTCGGCATTCTCAAGTGCCTCGTTCAATAAATCATCCCCCCAATAACGACGGATATGAGCAGCCTTTTGCATTGGATCCAGAACTAAGATACTCCAATAAGTCAGTGTAGACTCGGAAGTAAATCAGGTGCGAGCACACTCACGCATAGCCATGATGTGGGCATCTGAACTGGCAGACTTCGTGTAATATTCTGAAATCTTATCAATGGTGGCATCCAATGCTTGATGAAAATCAATATATTTGAACCGTGCCGAGCGTGATGACCAGGCACTGTGTAGTGCTTCGAGTGCTGGCAGTGCCAGGTGCAATGTTGGACCATCCTCAGAGGAGAATGAGTGCTGTGCTAATTCTGCGAACTGTCATGATCATTGATTAGTACCCTAGCGGACCACAAATAGCGTGACACTTACACCAAGAATCGAGAGAAGTTTTTGAACCCGAGACCATTCATCTTCGGACAGCTCTAAATTGGCAATCTTTTTGCGTCTTGAAGCATCTCTTTCTTGTAACGCGAGTCGGCCAACAAAGTAATTAACATCCTAGGAAGATGTAATGTAAGCAAGGAGACAACAATGAAGTCTCGTTACATACCTCACGCATTTCATATGCACGACGGAGCATAACGAAAGTTGAGGACCATCGTACCTTCATATCGAGAAGAAGCTGACGTGGATTGGCTGTAGGAACATGACCATCCTCATCACGAAGTTGAATGTTGCGAAAAAGTTCTTTCCGGGAGGCAGACGAGCGTTCCTATATGAGTGATTAGCTACATGGATCCAAAAGTTGTCAAAGACAAACCTTAACAGCAATAGAGCGTACAAGCCCGACCTCATCACGCTGCCCATGACGTGATGCAACAAGATCATCATCAGGCTTCGTTGCATCGACATGCTTAGATTTGCTGTGTGTCGAGAGCAGGGCTTGTGTTGTGAGATTGATAATATGCGCGAGGCACCTCAGCCGCCGTTTCTTAGGGTCAAACTTTTTCTTCGTCTCGTCTTCAATATGCTTGCTGAAATGTTCCATCATTGTGTCATTATTGGCTGCGTTGTCGCACGTAACATAACCAATCTAATAAATGGCAATGTTAGCTACACAAGTTGTACCATGGCGATATTGAACTGACCTTGTGAGCAATACCAACGCGATGCACGACCTTGAAAAGTGCTTGACCAAGCCGTTTACCATTGTGCACATGGTTCAATCGAGTGAAGCCGAGAAGTGCACTTTCGACCTTCCAAACACCGAGACTTTGTTCTTCAATCCAATGGCCTGTCACCGCAAAGTAGCAATCAGTGTTGGAGGCCAGCCATCCGTCACAGGTGACATTGACACGGCCTTTGACGGCCTCACTCTAAAATATAATGTGAGACCAGAGAACTCGAGTACAAGAACGGAACACATACCAATAGTCTCTTGCAAAGGTTTGTGAGATTCTGCTTAAACAAGTCAATTATTGCACGCCGTGTCTGTCTGCGGTCGGGTAGGATGACACCATTCGTTGCACGAGCTGCAATGTCAACCATATTCTTAAAAGCTGGATGCTCGAGGGCTTCAATGGGCTGATATCCCGTGAGACATAAGATTTTCCGCACTTGAAAACAGACATACCTGGTCTGTGTCTATTAACCACTGAGTTGCGGCCTCCCGAAACAACGCATCTGTATATTGAATGACCCGTTCATTGGGCACGCGTGGCTTGAGGTGCCCATTGATACTGGACTGTTGATCCGCAGCAGCATCTTCTCGGCGTCGTTTGGCATCCTTTGGGAGCATCGAAACAAAGTTGTTGCTCTTAGCCCATTTGAGATAGTCACCCTAGAAACAACTGAATAACTATGTAGAAATACCAATCAAAAACTCACCCGATGTGCAGCCTCCTGATGTCGGCGCAATGTCGTCACTTCGTTCACAAATGGCACCTGGCATTTGTGAGATTTACTAAGAAAACAATCAATTAAATGTCATTTAAAATGAAAAGGTCTTACCTGCACGCATGACAATCTCTGTATTTCTTGCCATCCTTGAGATATGGAACAGAGAACAGTGCGTCGATATCGCGACTGCGCTGCTCTCGTCGAGGCTTTGATGGTTCGTCGATACCCGTGACTTCAATATCGGTAAGAAAGCCTTCCGCATCGACTGAATCAGCATTAGGTAGGGGTACTACAATCAAATTTTTTTAGCAAGTTAGCATGATAAGAGGACAACATGAACATACCTTTCTTTTGCCGTTTTTTCGGTGGTTTCACTGATGCCAGGGGGTCTTCGTCTTCATCTTCATCGAGAGCAGGAGGCTGCACAAGCTCGGCGTCCTCGGCATCAGGACTTTGTGCAACCTGTTTCCGTCCTGTAGGAATTGGGTTGCAGTAAGTAAAGCACATAAAGCAAAAGAAAACTTACCTTTGATGAGCCGTTTTTTGGTATGGGGGCTCACCAGCTGGATATCATAATTGTCGGCTCCATCTAAGTCAGTATCTAAGGTAGCAGCAGCGCGGCTTGCGATATGAGCTTTTCTGTGGGAAAGAAGCTCTTGATCAGCTGCATTGTCCGCACTAATCACCTTTGCTGATGGCACAGCAACCCGTTTAGGACGTGGCGCGGGTGCTTCTTCAGTGTCTGAGTTGATGCGCGGCACCATTTGGAAATAATGGAGCCGGGTGATTCGCAAAAAAGCAAGGTACGGACCGAAGTGCAAAACTATGCAGTGTCTCGGATATCACCGAAGCTCATCAAATTATAATACTTACTGGTTGGTTGAAAGCCAGGGCTCAAAGGCCCGGCTCAGGCTTGAACGAACCTGAAGCCAGGCCTTAAGCCTACATAGGCCGCACCCCAAGGCCCGGCTAGGCTCAGCCTAAGTCGGCTGGGCTGGGCCTGGCCCACGGCCTGAAGCCGGGCCTGCACATCACTAGATGCGAGGTGGTTAAGAGTGTGGCAGTGGTGAGGTGGTTAGAGGCAGAGGGCTGTAATGTCACATGTCACAATCAATACATAATATCAATGTTGCACACTAGAAAATAGCAGTGATAGTAGTCAGTTCATAGCGAGGGTGATTAGATAAAATAAAAAACGACTTACATACCAAAAAAAACCAACAAAATTGGTGTGATTTTGAGCCATAATGCGAGCTCGCTGTGGTAGACAGGGAGCAACCTCTGTTTGGACGTCGTGAGAAGTGGCAAATGAACGTTATTATCCAAACTTTGTGTGGCAAACATACCAATATAGCCGTAGGTGCTGGTAGTGCTAAGTCACCTAAAACTGCTGGTGTGCACCAGTGGTGCTCCATACAAGCAGATACAAGGCTTTATTAAGCGGCGCTACACGTCACATAAGGTCGCTTTACCAAGTCCGTATTGTGGGAAATATAGGTGCCATATTCTGGAAAAAGTTTATGATAGCTCGGAGGTTCTTGATATCCGACTGCTCTGCATCCTCAACACCCTGCCCATCAGCCTGCTCATCCCGCTCATCCTGCCCATCCTGTTCAACCACCGTATCGTCATCAGTGGAAGGGTTGTCAGCGTGGTGTAAGAGACGGGGGAGCATGGTGATAGTATGTGTGGCATATGTTTTTTTTACTGATAACACCAATGAGCATGACATCAGCTTCAAGCTCCGAACTTACTTAATTGGATATTATTTTTTCAAGTTGGGCAAAAATGGGCAAAATAATCCTCCCCGAACGGACTCTTATTATCTTCAGTGAGATGCAACAGATTATCATTGATCAAAAAATTCAGTTTTCCATCTCTCGTAAATTTAGACTGCCAAAATAAAATAATAACTGCGAAAGCATCTCCACCAATCGGACGAGTGCACTACTGAGGTCGTAAGCATTCGTAAGTGTCTGTAACACACGTAACTTAAGCGTTCATTTCAGTCGTTTTGCAGATGTAGTACTATGCCTTCCACTGCAATCGGCACCTCACAGAAGTCGGCAGTCACACTTTTCACAGGGGTTGATGTGACGGAATGTGACTAAATGTAACAAAAACATAATGTTTTCCTGCCAAAATGTGTGACCTGCCGATTTCCCTGGGGTGCCGATTGCACTGGAAGGGATAGTATACATCAGGGAGTTTTGCTGATGACAGGTTCTAAAGATAGTACCTACTCATCTCCATTCGTCTAGCATGGTTCCCGGGCCACTACATTAGGGCGACTCAGAGTAGGTTTACCTAACCTCGGTAAAGCTTGACAGAACTTCAGTAGAATATAACTTAGTAATACTCGGCACCATCAGCATAGAGTCGGAGATTCAAACGACACTTGTGATTTTTTAAGGCATGTATTGCAAGGTGGGAAAGTCATACAATTGGTAGGGTAAAAAAACAGAGCCGTGTGATATGTGTGTACTGAGCACTAGAACCTTATTCAACTGAGAGAGATCAACAAATTTGCAAAAAACAAAATAAGTCCCCCACAAGATTAATGACATCAGGCACAGGTGAGCGCCAGTGGGGGGTGAGGTTGAGCACTGGGGGGAGGAGGTTGAGGCTGCACTGAGGGTGGAAGACGAGGCTGCGCTGAGGGTGGAGGGAGGTGGATGAGGTGGATGGCGGACACCATCTGAATATTGTAATCTGAGAGTGTGTGACCGTCTTCCAACTGCTTTCCAGCGAAGATGAAGTGTGGGTGGTTAAGTGGAATGTGCGGGAGGTCTGCAGAAAATAGAGTAGGTTTGATAAGGGTAAAGGGTGGGGTACAACTCTCGAGAGGTGCGTTAAATCCGGTAAGGATGAGATACCGCTGGTCAGGCGGATATGAGGGATCTAATAAGATCAGAATAGATTTGCTAAAGGGTAAAAGGTGGTGAGGTGCAACTGGGAGACATACAGAAAAGACATACCTTGTGCACATCATCACCGACGAGATCTTGAGCTCCCGCTCAGCACGCGTGAGGACCGTGAGGGTCGATGAGGGCAAGACGAGGGTACCAACTTACTCAGCGCAAGACTCAAACATCGGAAATTTCCGTAAATTCAAACTCCGCTACAAACCACGTCACATATGCCAACTGGATAGGAGTTTTGAACCCTTTGATCCCCATCATGCCTCGTCAATCCAACCGTGCACAAATGCTGAATGAAATTGACCAGGCTGCCCTTGTGGTAGCCAGGGCAAGATACCAGCTTGTCATGGAAGATGACGATTCTACAGACTCGATTTCGAGCTTAGACTCTTTCGATCTTGCTGATAACTCCGAGCTTGATATTTTCTTGAATATTATGATTACCCCTCCCTCACCTCTTTCCCCAGCTCTCTCTGACTTTTCTGGCTTTTCTGACTCCTCCTCATCTGACGATGACACTTACATCATCACCCGCTACAACCGCCTCCAAGATGCTATCGCAACTCTCCGTGATGAAGTTGTGAGGGCTCGTATACTTCACAGGCCCAGTGAACCTCTCCCACGGGCCCCACAGCTGCACCTTCTTGTTCATTTTGGGGAACATCGCCCTCTCTTATTTCGTCACAAATTATGTGTTAACCCAGAAATCTTTGACGACATCCTTGATCTAATCTCAGGTCACCCCATTTTTCACAACAATTCCAATAATTCCCAGCTTCCTATTGCTATTCAGCTGGCAATTTTTCTCAACTGTGCTGGCCACTACAGTAACTCCATCTCTCTGGTGGATGTGTCTCAATGGGCAGGCGTCAGTGTCGGTTCAGTTGTCAATTGCACCAATCGTGTCATGGTTGCATTGCTTGACCAGCATGACGCCTTCATGGGCTTCCCTCCCCATGATTCAAGGGATTTTGAGCTTGCTCGGAGGTATAGTGCAAAGGCTAGTACTTGCCCTGAGTGGCGGAATGGGATCCTAGCAGTCAATGGAACGACAGTTGATCTGTTTGCAACACCAGGTTTTTTCCACCAGGCGTTTTATGATAGGAAATCAAAGTATTCGCTTGGCTGTCAAGTAAGTTTTTATTTTATTTTTCTATGGTTAAAAAATTAACATGAATTCAAGGCAGTTATTATGCCTCACAACCTTCTCATAGTCGATTATGCTCTTGGTCACCCTGGAAGCGTCCATGACGCTTACGCATTTAGATCTACTCGCATCTACCAGGAGCATGACACACTCCTACCACCTGATCATTGGGTCTGGGCAGACAGTGCTTATCCACTAAGCACTTGCTGTGTCACCCCTTTCAAGAAACCCCGTTGAAGGATCTTCAACTCAGCTGAGGGTGCAGCTGATATAAATGTTGAAGGGAAGAAATATGGGTGCGATATGTTCGTCCCTTAGGGGAAGCGGAGAAAGCAAGTATCCACAGGTGACAACTTCAGGGGGAACACGCGAAGCGCGTGATAAGGCAAAAGTGCGGGAACAAAGGCACTATAGGCGCGCAAAGCGCAGGAAAGTCGCGCGTTGAAAAGCGGAACTGGGCGAAAGCGGTAGGCGAGCGATAGCGAGACTTAACGAGGCGTAAAGGCGTGAGGTGCGATGCGGATGTGACCACTAGAGCTAACTGCTACTAGGGCTTGCGATGTATTTGTTCAAAACATAGATAAAAACTCGTAGTTGGTAATGGTGTATGATGATGATGGTAGAAGGTAATGTGTTGTGCAAAATGTGTACCAAGTGAAAATAAACATGGTACGATAATGAAATAAATGATAAATGGAGAAATGCATACCTGGGAACTTGGTTGGACATGGGAAAACACACTGCGAAGTCAGGCGCCCTATAGCGCTTAGGCGCGGGAAAGTTCGCCTAAAGCACGCGCAAGTCGCGGAAGTGTCGCCTATGTCGCCCGCGTCGCGCGAACATCGCGTTTATTGCGCTAGTGTCGCGTTGTATGCGTAGTAGTGTAGACTTGACCTACATTGCAATACATGCCATTGTGAGGCTACTCAGGATCGAGTCTCTACACCGTAATGGACGCCTGACAGCAAATCAGAGGACCTTTAATTTTCATCTTTCTTCAGTTTGTACTATTTTTCCCTGATTTTTCTAATTGAACAATTTATTTAGGTTCGCGTCCGTGTTGAACATGCATTTGCTGCATTGAAAGGACAATTTCAATCCCTTCGAGATCTCCGGCAGAATATAAATTCAGCAGATGACTTGAGGGCAGCTGTCCACTGGATTCAGTGTTGTCTCATCCTTCACAATATGATCATTTGGTTTGAAGAAAATTGAGCACTTACAGAAACCAGTGGCACATTGAGATGGGCCTGTCAGGAGGACAATGGTCCCCTTCCTGGAGCAGAGAATGATGGGCCTGATGGTAATGAGCAGGTGGGTGATAGGTCATATGAAGGGACTCCAGGTCACACACATCGCGAGAGGTTGAAAGATCTTTTATTCGACAGTCCCTACTCAAGAGCACAACGTAGGGAAGACTAGGAATAGATACAAACCACAAGCTAGTAGTACAACATAACATGAGCAACATATGTGTATCACAACAGCATCAAACAAGAACGAACGAACGAGACTTTGAGTGCATCATGCCTAAGACCCAGAACTAGAACTCGTGAGACGAGCATACTCTATCTTCAGACGCAGTGTTGCTGCCTCCTCTGCATGTGCATGTGCTAATGCATCATGCATTTTCGTCTCTGCTTCATGAAGGCGGATCTCGCTGTCCTTGGCCTCCAAGGAATGTTTATGCGCGGCGGCGGCTTCAGTGTGAGTCTCGATGCGTTCAGCTTGGATAAATTTGTGTTCGTTAGCCTGACGAATGATATTGTACTTAAGCATATAGCGTTCGTTTTTGAGTTCTTCCCGCATGACACGTTCCGACTGCACGCTCTCGATCTCGTCGTTGAGCTTCTCAACAGTATCCTGAATGCTTGAATGTTGCTTCTTCCCCTGCCTCTGTTTTCCTGTGGCGGATGCAGAGTTGGCTGCAGACATTGCAGGTGTTGATGCAGGAGCTGAAGACACTGTTGCGGCCTTGGACCACAAAGAGCCTGACGAGCGACGAGAGACTGGCTTGAGTGACCCCGTGCTGGTGCGTCGCCCCGGATCCCCGAAGGAAGCATGACTATCGCGATGAGAGGTCTGTGATGCGTGCGGTAGCACAAATCCAGATGGCGGTGGGGGAGTGATGGGAGGTGAAGGAGATGATGGTGGAAGTGGCCGCTTTGATGCAGCACGTTTCGACTTTGGTGGACTATTGAGGATGGTGACGTCATGCTCGTCGCGATAATTGCATTGTGGGGGAGGAGTGGGCTGCCTAATGTCACTAAAATCCATCCCCTCCTCGTCATTATTGTGCGGGTCGAAAAAATATGACATGTTGTTGTCGTCATCAAGAAGCAAATTAGAAGCACGTGGGAGTAGAGGCTGAGGAGGCTGAGGGACACAGTCAAGATATGGATTGTTAGAGAGTGAGAGCTAAGGTAGCGCGAGTCTCAGTCAATGGTAAAAAGACTTTGTTCGTGTAAACTAACCTAAGGTAGCGCGAGTCTGTAGGACCGCTAGTAAGTACCATGTGTAGTACAACGTGAATGGTATACGCACCTCAGTCAATGGTAAAAAGACTGAGGTGCGAGGATAGCGTCTAGCCACCTTTAAGTGATGAAGGAAAATTGTCAGTAACTAAGGTGGATGACGTCCAGTGACACTGGCAGCTAAGGTATATGAAAGTGGAACTTAGATATATGTATCTGGAACCGGCTTGGCGCTCTGACGGATCATTCCTCCACACTCCCACTCGTCAGTGCGCCTGGCGGGTCTTGACGACGTAGGCCCATGCTTTCCCGATGTTGGATACCAGCTGGACGAGGCAACGCCTTCGTTAAGCTATCAGCGAGCATCTCCGAGGTAGATTTGTACTGAAGCTCGATCTTGTTCGTGTCGACGAGGTCGCGGATGAGATGGTAATGGACGCGTATATGCTTGGCTCGTTCGTGGAATTTTGGGTTCTTCGAGAGCGCGATACTGGACTGGTTATCGCCATACAGGAGCGCGGGATCATAGAGGTCTGGGTCAAGGCGGAAGTCGTGAAGAAGTTGAATTAGATATAACGCTTCACGCGAAGCGTTCGATAGGCCTATGTATTCGGCTTCCGTGGTGGAAGTAGCGACCACGGATTGCTTCTGAGACTTCCAGCTAATGGGTCCTCCGAACAGTTGATAGACATACGCGCTGGTGGACTTGCTATCGTCTCGATCTGCAGCATAGTCCGAGTCCGAGTGTCCAACGAGCCCCTCGTTCGACAAGCCAAAGACGAGTACTAGATCTGTAGTGCCGCGGATGTACCGGAGAAGATGTTTGAGTTGGCGATGATGGTCTATGCTGGGGTTTTCCATGTATCGGGAGAGGCATGAGACTGGGTAAGCAATGTCGGGACGAGTGGTTCGCATAGCGTAGTTGAGTTCACCAATGGTTCGGCGATATGGGATCGACGCAATGGCGTCCGCTTCTTCACTCGTTGGGGGGCGTGTAGCTTTCTGCAAGGTTACCCCAGGTGTCATAGGTGTACTGACGGGATTACATTGTGTCATGCCAGCGTTCTCGAGGATCTTCTCGAGGTAAGCTTTCTGGCTGATACTGAGGAGTTTCTTCTCTCGGTCACGCGTGATGTGCATCCCAAGGAAGTGGCAAGCGGGCCCGAGATCTGATAAGTCGAAGCGTCGTTTGAGTTGCGCCTTGAATTTGTCCAGGTAGTCGCGAGAGTTCGACGCTGCGAGCATATCGTCGACATAGACAACTAACCATATGACCTTGTCCCCCTCATGGAGGACATATAGGCTGTGATCGGCCTCGCTCCTGACGAACCTGAACCCTTCTTTCCGCAGGTACTCATCTAGCGTCTGATTCCACTCATACCCCGCCTGCTTCAGCCCATAAATCGCTTTCTCCAGCTTCCATACCCAGTCCGGGTGCTCAGGATCTTCAAAACCAGCCGGTTGCTTGAGGTAGATATCCTCTTTGAGGTCAGCGTTGAGGAAAGCGGTGCGAACGTCCATTTGGTCGAGTTTGAGGTTGAATTTGGCTGCAAGGGCGAGAAGGATACGGACTGTGTCATATTTCGCGACGGCCGCGAACGTCTCTGTATAGTCGACCCCCTCGACTTGCGTGTATCCCTGTGCAACGAAGCGTGCCTTGTGACGGGTGATGTTGCCTTCTTCGTCAGTCTTTACTATGAATACCCATCTCGAGCCGACTGCTTTGCGCCCTTCTGGGAGTGGCATGAGTGTGTGGGTTTTGAGGTCCCGCATGGATTGTAGCTCGGACTTGCAGGCGTCAGACCATTGGGGCCACTCAGGTAATGACCGAGCTTTGTTGATGGTTTCAGGTATGACCACATTTGAGCGTCTGGGAGGTTCTGCAGCTGTGTGCATCGCGGTTTCAGTACTGTCATTGGGGTCGTGCTGACTGGTGGCTGAGGGCTCTGGTACATATGTCCAGCGTTCAGCGACAGGAACTCGTCGTGTCGGTATAGTCGTTGAAGGTGCGGCATGAGTTTGTGCTGGTTGGCGTGGGCGATTGCTGCGACGAGGCGGAATATCTGATGGAGGTGCAGGAGGAGGTGCTGGAGCAGGAGGTTGCTGTGGGATATGCGGTGTTGCCCGTTCGGTTGGGTTAGGGATTGCCGGTGGATCATCACTCTGGTCAGGTGGGTCGTCATGTTCTCCCACTGACACCTGTGGTACGCAGTCAGCAGGGGTCGATAGAGGTGGCTCACCAGCCCACGCTCCCACTGATTGAGAGACACCTCCCACCGATGAAGTGACACCAGAGGGATCCAGCGAGTCATGGAGGAGAGGAGCGAGGGGTGAGGGAGCAGGATCCCCATAGAACACGTGCTCGTCGAAGTGAACGTGACGGGAATGCACGACACGTTTGGCAGAGGGATCCCAGAGAGTGTAGCCCGCGTTCCGTACGTGGCCAAGGAGGAAGCAGCGACGGGAGACGAAGTCGTACTTGTGGCGGGTGTCCTCAGGTACGTGCGCATAGGCAAGACATCCGAAGGGGCGAAGATAGCTGATGTTTGTTTTACGACCATAGAACGCCTCAAAGGGGGTGCGACCAGAGAGAGACGAGGATGGGAGCATGTTCTTGATATGGGCTGAGTTCAGAACGGCCCAGCCCCAGAACGAACGCGGGAAGCCACTCAAGTGGTGCAAACTGAGCGCACGGGTGACGACAGTTTGATGTCCACGCTCTGCAACACCGTTTTGCTGGGGAGTATAGGGCATGGTAGTCTCGTGCTCGATACCATGGTCCCTAAGGTAGGTCAGAAACTCCCTCGATACGTATTCACCTCCGTTGTCACTGCGAAGTCGCCTGACACGTCCCCCAGATTGGGTCTCTATCCAGGGCAAGAAGTGGCAGAAGCGATCGAAAACTTCGGACTTTGCACGCAGTAGATAAACTACCGAGTACCGTGTGTAATCATCAGTGAATACTACAAAGTAGTGGTCACCGGTAGAGGAAGTGATGTTGACTGGTCCCCAGACGTCAGAGTGAATAAGGTCAGCGGTAGCTTTTGCGCGGCGTGCAACGGTAGGAAAGGGGAGTCGTTTGTGTTTACCCATAATGCAGGACACGCAGTGTATTGTGTCAGCACCGTCGTCGTCATGATGCAATGTGTCGCTGTCGATGTCCATCCCACTGACATGTCCCATGGCCTTCAAGATGGTGGAAAAACCAGCGTGCCCGAGACGACGATGCCACGTGTTGAGAGAGGGAAGCGTGGATGAGGCTTTGGTGAGCATCGCGCGTGCAGGGGCATGGTACGTCGCATCTAGCAGATACAATCCGCTCTTCTGGTGCACATGTGCAATGCACGGCCCGTCTCCATCGTTAGAGCGTAGTGTACCTCCTGTGGAGGTTGTCATGAAGGATATGCGCGCAGAGGCGAGGGTGGAGACAGAAATGAGTGTGCAGCGCAAATCAGGGACATGCAGGAACTCGAGATCGTGTTCCGTCAATGAGTCACCATACCGGAGAACAAGCTTCACTTTACCCCAGCCTGGGGCTAACACCACATGCTCATCAGCTAAGGTCACACGGATAGGATCACGCAGTTTCGTATAGTGAGAGAAGCGTGATATTTCAGGCTCCATATGGGCCGTTGAGGCAGAGTCTACGTGGAACGATCCAGTTGGTAAAGTAAGAGCTGATGAGATACTGGCCGAGTGATCCTTCAGGGTAAGGATGAAAGGAGGTGGTACGGTAGACCCGTCAGTTGGGTCTGCCGGAGGGAGTATTGTGTTAGCGGCGGTAGTGGCAGGGGAGGAGGGACGAGGTGCTGACTTTGGAGCCTTCTCGTCCTTAGAGAGCCGTGCACGGCACTGCATCCAGACATGCCCGGCCTTTTGACAGTGGCCGCACTTAGGTTGCCATCCTACTACCCACCCATCTCCTTTCGTCTCATCGAATCCCTTCGGTGGCACTCGTTCATTTGTCTTGGGGTTGGACGAGTTTCCACCCCGGTGTCCAGAGAGCATGGCCATGTGGTCCGAAGTGCCACTGGTCCCACTGCGATGTAACTCCTGCGTCTTCAGGCGGTTGACGATGTCGCTGAAGTCCAGCGAGGTGTCACTGTTGACGAGAGTTTGTCGAAGGGGATCATAGTAGTCAGGTAGGGTGCGCAATAGGACATGCACGAAGATTGCATCCGGGATCTTGTATTCGTCCTTTGCGGCTGTGGGAACGACACTGGAGGTAGTGGGAGTGACTGTGGCAACAGATAGAGCTGCAAGGTCTGACTTCAGTATGGTGAGGGTTTGCATGGTTTCGGCAATGGAAGCACTGTCATGCGCCTTGGGAATGGTGAACAAGCGGTCCAGGTATTGATTGAATCGGATAGCCTTCTGGGGGAGGTACTTCTTCTCCAATGCAATCCACGCCACATGCGGATCGTCTATATCGCGGAGGTGGACGAAATCCTGTGCATCAATTGCTGTGGACAGGGCGCTGAGGGAAAGGAGTTGGCGTTGTTTGTATACTCGCACACGCTCGTCATGTTTCTCTGCGCGAATGATATTCTGATCCGCGTCTGCGAGTTTGGCTGGAGGTGATGGTTCCTTCTCGTCGCCGTTGACATATGGCCATAGACCAATGCCGCCGGACCACATCTTAAAGCCAGTCGCCCATTGAGAGTAGTTGGATCCATCGAGGGTAAGCTTCTCGTGTGGATACTTCTCGGTTTTGGGAAGGGAGTCAGAAGAAGTCATAGTTGTGTCAGAACCGAAGACGGATGGTTATCGGTGATGGAGAGATGGTTAGAGATGTCGCTACCCTTTAGGCAGGGCTCATAACCTGTTAGAGAGTGAGAGCTAAGGTAGCGCGAGTCTCAGTCAATGGTAAAAAGACTTTGTTCGTGTAAACTAACCTAAGGTAGCGCGAGTCTGTAGGACCGCTAGTAAGTACCATGTGTAGTACAACGTGAATGGTATACGCACCTCAGTCAATGGTAAAAAGACTGAGGTGCGAGGATAGCGTCTAGCCACCTTTAAGTGATGAAGGAAAATTGTCAGTAACTAAGGTGGATGACGTCCAGTGACACTGGCAGCTAAGGTATATGAAAGTGGAACTTAGATATATGTATCTGGAACCGGCTTGGCGCTCTGACGGATCATTCCTCCACATGGATTGCCGGAGGGCTGAGGAAAATAATGATGACCGCCAGCAGGGGCCGGGTAAGGTTGACCACGAGTGTGGGGAGAGTAGAGTTGGCCTGCAACAGGGGAGGGGTAGGATTGATCTGCAGCAGGGGGAAGATAGGGCGGAGGTTAGGACTGACCACTATAGGGGGAAGGGTAGGATTGACTGCTAGTGGAAGGAAGGCAAGGACCAGAGGGAGACTGGGCACTAGAATCAGCGCTGACAGGGTCAGGTTGAGCTCCAAATTGGGCACTCCCAGAGCGCAGGCTTTCAGAATGGGAGCTACCCGCCATGCGTGAGATTGAGAAATAATTTGCAGCGTGATCCATGCCTGGGCGTGATGAGATTGTTTTCAGAGACAAGGCCGGATTCCCCCCCCCCATGACGCCAAGAAGGTCATCATACCAAGGAAATTCTTTCAATATTTGCGCTATAAATTTAATTAGTGAGACCATGATAAATAAATAAAACATGCACACCATGCAAATTCTGCGCAGAATTGCCATCCTGGGGCATGATACCGGCGCCGGTTGCATGCAACTTGTCATAGCATTCATGATACCTTTTCCTGAGGCTTTGAAACTAATGTTAGAACACAGGGGGGTGCGTGCGTCGGGAAAACATACCTAGTGATGTGATTGTTCACTGAGTCTCAAAATTTTTCCGGTCCAGCTGCATAGAGGTCCGCATATTCTTCATCGTCCTCGAAAACACACTTTGCAATCACAGCACATATTGACACTTTGTCTTTGCCCGAGGGGCGGTCACTGTCAGTGTGCGATTGCTTCCCATCAGAGTAGAATAGTATTTGGCAGTCCACTGGGTGATTGCGAAGGTGGTCAACGACCTTTTGTGTGCGGGCAGGCGCTGATAGCCATTGGATCTGAAAACTAGGAGTGGAACTTCGTTTTGCTCGACTTTTGCCACCTCTTCCACGGGTGACAGGCCCATTGACTTGATCCATGGACTTTTGGCCCCGTCGAGAGGGCTTCTGTAGAGCTTGGAGTCGCGCAGAGCGACGACTAGGTGATGGTCGAACAACAGGCATGGGTTTCAAACTCCGTCGGGATGCCGAAGCCTGCCGCATGGCTGGTGCATGTCAAACCAAGTTTGGTGGTTTCTAACCGAGCTTTACCGAGGTGTGGTAAAGCTACTCTGAGTCACCTTATTTAATGATGCCGTAGCTGTACCGCTGCCGCAGTATTGGCGTTGTGGCGAAGAAGATGTTTGTCCCGTTGTCAGCACAGCGGATCGTGCAGCTCACTTGACAATCTCAGTTGGACATACAACTCACAGAGTACGCCACATTTCCCTTGTTCATCGAAAGCGGTTCACAATTGACAAAAGATCTCAGCATGGTCAGCCTCGGTAGGGTACTTCAAGTTGTACCCCAGGAGAGAGTTGCTTTGTCGGCATCGACTTTTGCAACATTTTTCTTACCAGCCTTTGTTTCGTACTTTGCAATGGGCGTGCTAGTCCAATGGAAACGCACTGCAATGATCCGCTATGCGTTGCTTCCAGTCACATTGCTGTGCGCGTATCGAGCTGGCTCGTCGCTTGATTTTTCTTTTGGGATCCCCAACTACCGTTATCTCAACCAAGGCTTAGCTGTGAGTGCACTGAATAAGTTGTCCGTCACGAGCCCAGGTCTCATCCAAGTGTTACATCTCAGCTCGCCATGTTCACCCTTGCAATGCGATCGACCGCTTGGGCTTTCGCAAAAAAACCATATCAACGGATCGCTTTGCAACCGAAAAAAACATTCAACGGTGATCCCATGTCAGGCAGTACAAAATACCAGTTGACCGGCGTTGATGATACCCCACTATTTACCGCCATTTGGAATGCATGGGATCTATCAGTTAACCTTCGCGGGATTGGGTGGGATTGGGCGGAAGGCCTACGCATTCCAAAGAGCAGTTGTGGAACAAAGTCAACAACAGGGTTCCTGCTCAGCACTCTCGCGAAGCTGCTATTCTATGCGGTTGCATTCGATGCCGCCTCTGGTGCTGCTCGCGATTTTTCTCCGGAAACATTTGGATCAGTTGAAGGGGGCACAATATTTGACGCGTCACTGCCACCCCTCAGTCGCTATACCCTGTCTACCATCATTACGATCCTCTCTGGTTGGACAGCATATTTTGTGATTGAATTAGTGTATCAGATACACGCCATCGAGTTTGTCTTGTTATTCGGACAAACTCCGTCTCAATGGCCGCCCTTGTTTGATGCTCCGTGGCTCTCGACATTGCTAACCAG
>JRHT02000117.1:111293-125385 GCA_011800875.2 Suillus brevipes Sb2 | reverse complement strand
AAATATGATATGAATATTCTCAACATACCCTACAATATTCGAGAAGATCACAACGGATGCGAAATATTCTATTCGTCTCCACAGCGAGTCTCCTACTATCATTCCGGGTAATCTGCAACATGCATGTAATATGCAAAATGTTCAAAACACCTCAATGCACTGCTCAACTTACTTCAAAAAAATTCATGCATATGTAGACTACTTATATATGATATACTGTCCAAGTAGAATGAAAATTTCTTGTGTGTTGCAGCTGCGAGAGATGAAAAAGTGGTAATTTGTAAGCATGCAACAACATAAATCACCCAGATCCCATAGATCCTGCAGGTATATTCACGAAGTTATACCTGGAGCATAACATGTTCACCTTGTCAGGATTACATTGCACAATTTCGATAAAGCTCATCTTGTCATTTTAAGATGCTATAGAGGAAGAATTGACGACATGTCTGAAAACGTGACAGCCAGATAGGAGAGTGTGCAACAAATTCAATCTCCTCTACTAACCTTGATATATCAAAGTTGACGTGTCACAACGTGACCATGTTTTGCAGATTAACAGTCAGACCCTGAATTTTCTCGGCTTTCATCCGACACCACACCACAATGTTTTAAAAATAAGAAAAAATGAGATCCATATAGAGGCGGTACGAATCTATAACACTCTAAATTTGTGGAAGATAGTATGAAGCGATTGATGAGCTATAAAAGATTTGCTGAAAATGTTGCAGATTACCCGGAGTGATAGTATAGCGAAATATGTTGCTCCCAAATTCGTCATATTTTACACGATTCCAACGGTTTAGGCCATGTCCAGTTTTCCCTGGGAATGAGTGCTCGAAGACGCCGATTTGTTGCCGATCTGAGAGCCGCCAGAGACGGACATATTTGTCAAAAGATGCCGAAGCGACGAGGGTGCCAGTGGGATCAATGACAATGACGTAAATAGTGCTAGTATGGCCTTCCCAGGGTTGACCGATCTGCTGCCAGGTCAATGGATCCCACTCTCGTATAGTAGGATCGTCTTCACCGCCTCCTGAAAGAAGACGCGTGCCATCCGGCGTCCACGCGAGTGACAAATTGTGTTTTGTGTGACCTTTGAAAGATGCGACGCGTTCCCTCGTGCCTGGATTATAAATTTGGATATTCTGGAATGTTGCGATGGCAAGAAGTTCACCAGACGGCGAATATCGAACGCAGCGGGCATAAGCATCACAGTACTGTGGATTGGATCACCTTGCATCTGCCAAGTTTTGGTACACCAAAACTTCGTCATGCCGTCATCTGAACCAGTGGCCAGCACCGTACCATCCGAAGAAAAATCCACCGAGTAGATATCATCGGAGTGGGCTTCGATGGGTTGAGTGAGTGATTCACCGTTTTCACCGTGCCAGGCGAAGATTTCTCCGCCATCACTGCCTGCTATAATTTGACCATCTGGTGATACCGCCAATGCCCACACCTTACTGCTATGCCCCTCCATCTTCTTCAACACAACGCCTGTCTCCAAGTCCCAAATACGAAGTGTCTCGTCCCACGAACCTGTAACCATTCGTCGCATATCGGGGAAAACTGCGACTGCATGTACGACATCCTCATGATCTTCAAAAGTTCGAAGGGGTGTAGTGTTTGGAATGAGCTGCGACATTTTGCTAGAGGTTGTCGAGGGTTTGTGGGTGTCTTTCTCTAAGCTAGTGGTGCATGTATTCTACCTTTTATGCTGCCTCATTATAACTTACCTCGTTTCCATGCACGCTCAAGACACGTGTTTGTTGGCCTCATCATCATCATCATTCCAGCAAGCATGCTCCCTACGAGTCATAGCCGCCTTCCTCGTCTGACTCCTGTATTCACAGCTTCCAGAAGGTATCCCCTCGTATTCGTTTGTGATGACACTTGCTACTTTCCGGTCCTCGAATTTGGCTGAAAGCTATCTATCCTAGATAGTCGCATGAATACCATTGGTTTGGTATCGAGCAGTCTTTCCAACGCTTCATCGTCTAACTTGCCCGAGTGCACATAACTTACTGGAATATCATCTCATCTTGTCAATTTTCAAGATCTGTGTTTGCACCAAATTTCTTTCTTCAGTCTCAAATCCGCTTCTGACGTGGAGGAGTGTCCGTCTTTTAAGACTCGGACGTGTTTTGTTCAAATTGTGAATTTTCGATGTTGTCACAGGCTCACAGCCATGCTCCGAGCGCTTTGCTTCTCAATCATCTCATTTTCTCAGTCATCTCCTGGCCCATTACCTCTCACAGTGTCTAAACGTCTTTCAAGCATGCACCATCAAAGCGTGCAATATGGTCATCACACTCTACTAACATCGGGTGAGCTCTCACTATATCCAAAGCTGTGCGAGCATTGACGTGTCACTGCAATGTTCAGAAATGTAATGTTATCAATCATCGATTACATTGACTCAATCTTCGGCCTTACGATATCAGATGAAAATCACCCCTTCAATCAATCATTCACAGCGCAAGACCTTTCTTGTATTGTCTGTCTCACTATGCCAGTCCCTGACCAGCTAATATTCCAGGTTTCGCGATTCCTCACCTTACGACTTGCTGCAGACTTGGATAGCGAGTCCGCACATCATGCCTATCATAGTGCGTCTTTGACTCTTGAGATGAGAGGACAACAATAACCCGATCGATTTCAGACGACAGTCAGTCCAGCCAGCCATGCTGGAAGCCTGAGGATATATTGTACGGTGATACTTGTCGGCGGGGCATGCTGATGATCACCCCGTCTTCCCCTACAGACCAATGACCATCCCAAAACTCTTACCACGCAAATTACCAGCCACATCTGGAGCTCATGGAAACACGCGACTCGCTGTCAGCCATGCTCAAGTTGATGTTCAATTTACAGAGAGACAGCGTTGAGGCATGGGCTCACGCTACAAGAACAAACGCTGCTTCTGTCGTTTGCGCAACCTTCTCCGCGGATAGCACTCATATCCTTTGTGGATGCTATGATAAGAGAGTTGCGGTGTGGACAGCGCCCAAAGGTACTTTGGCAGTGGCAGCGGCAGTAGATGCTTCTAAAGAATTGGTGTCAACGGTAAATCTTTGCTAATTAAAATTTTCGCTATCTCATCTTGTGTTCTTTTATCAACGAGGTCGTAAGCTCTGTCGCACAGTTTCCAGAGTATACTTCAATACAACTAGCGCCAAAGGTAATGTCCTGTTGAATTACATTTTCGCCATCTCATCTTGCATATTCAGGCCCAAGAACTTGCTCTCACGCAACCAGCACTGCAGGTGATTTTCCATTGATTTCTTTCTGCTTCGCCCTCTTATCTATTGTCATTTTCATTCATAGACCGGAAGCTCTTGTCGTGTCTCCGCAGCCTATTTTGACGACTGGAAGCTCCGATCTCTAGTCTTTGCAGGCTGTTTCGACGACTGACAGCTCCGATTTCCACTCTCTGCAGGCTATTTTGACGGCCGAAAATACTGATGTCAAGTTTCAGCAGTTTGCTCAGGTGATTTCCCATTGATTTTATTCCGCTTCGCCCTCTCATCCATCATCGATTCGTTTGTATTCAAAGATTTGAAGCTCCAATGCTAGGTCTCTGCAGCCTATTTTCACGACTGAAAGCTCCGATTTCAAGACTCTACAAGCTGTTTCGACGACTAACAGCTCCGACTTCGGCTCTTTGTAGGCCATTTCGACGGCCGCGACCTCCGATGTCAAGTCTCTGCAGTGCGTTTCGACAACCGCAAGTCAATTCCAAGTCTCAGCAATCGTTTTCAGCGACTGCCCATGCCCAGTCGGTCTCGACGGTCGAACAGTCTCTTTCGAATGAGCGGTCGATTTCCAAGGCTGCACAATCTTTCCAGGCCGAACAGTCTCAAAGTTTCGTGGATGACCGAGCAATCTTCTCTCAAGTCTGAGCAGTCTGTTTTCAAGGCCGAGCAGGGTGTTTCAAAGATTAGCAGGGCGCTTTCATGGCAGAGCATGTATTGCAAGGTTTGGGCAGAGTGTTTTACAGTTCAAGCAGGACATTCAAATGGCTGGGCAGGGTGTTTCTAAGTTCGAGCAGGGCATTTCGATGGTTGGACAGGCTATTTCAAAGGTACGATTTCCAACGATAGGGGGATGTTGCCATGGGCATGCCCACTTTATGGTGCAGTCGGCTTGGGACACTTGGCCGCGAGAGCTGGCAGCGGCAAGCCTTCTCCTACAACTTAGGACTCAAGCGTTCCCGAGGAGTCGAGAGCCTGGCCGTTTGTGATACTAGAATGGCGATGACAGACAAGTCATTAGTGGAATAGATGGGCCTGGAATCTCTATCGATAGGCGACCAGGCGTGGATATAGGGATATACCTGTAGACGAGGTTGAATGTGACGCATGGATGCGACATTCCACTCACGCACATAGTCACAACCCTCTGCAACTTAGAGTTATTAGCGTCAGCATGCTGTATAACGTCGATTAAGAGCAGCGCCTGTACACGGTCCACCACATACAGCTTGTCGACACGAGATCCGTCAGTTGACCGGAAGGTTGCTATCAAAATGTGAGTGTTATAAGGGGCAGTCCGCATATGAGAAAGGTGTTTGCGTGCGATTGAAGGACATCATTTTCGTCGAAATTATGCTTGCAAGTCGTTCAGCAGCTCTTGTACGAGCTAGTGGTAGAAAACGATGTGTCGACTGGGGGCGAGGACTATTCCGATGAGTCTTGGTTCCACTGGCGACTGTTCATAGTCAAACACATGTAAGCCAGAATGCACTTATTAAGAACGAATAGATACAAAGCGAAATGGCAGCTACGGACATAGGTGTTGATGCAAAGCCATAGTCGTACAAGGAAACGGCAGTGTCATAAAGGTATAGGTAGAACATGTAAGACTCAACAGATGTCATTTACGAAGATAATGCCTCTAAGCGAGATGGTCCTGCTTGTGGCTGCGACTGACTAGCCAAAGTTTTCATTTCGACTTCTTCGTGCTGAACCCTGCAAGACCACATCAGTGAATTGAGTTTATAAACGAATAGATTTAGTATACCTGGGAGGAGGCACTGTGACTGGATCAGGAATGTCATCCTCATCGTCGTCCTCAAGCTCGTCATCATAGACCGGCGGCTGCGGAACTTCCTTCTTCTTCTTTTTCTGAAACCAGCTGAGGCAAAAGAAGAGAACGTATGGTCGTTCTCCATCGTCGACACCAACAACATCGGCCTAGAAATGAGACAGTCAGAACCCAAAACCCAGCGAGATTGCAGAAGACAAACGTATGTAGCTTGTCCGAGTGGAACATTGGCAGTGCTTGCAGTGTGTCGTTGCAATTCATGGGATCTTTGCTTCCCCTTGACTGACGATGACCGAACATGATCGAAAAATGTCCTGCCACCGGACAAGGGAGGGGATGGAGGGGTGTTTGCACGAGTGCGACCGAGAGGTAAGGGCAACGTAGCAGGGAACTGCGAAAGGAGCCGTCGAATCGAATGCAGAATAAACAAGAGAGGAGACGTACATCTAAGGGATCGCGAGGTCGAGCATGGTGTACTGGGTTCGTGTGAGAGAAGCGAAAAAATTTGCTTAGGCGAAGGAACATGGGTTGTGGCGGATCTATTGTAGGCGGAGGTCTGTACACCATAGGTATGGCATGTATTGGCGGTCTGCGGCGCCCAGCAGCTGGACGATGAGTTGCATCAGACTGCAATGATGGTGAGTGGTGAGTACTTGATGAGTAAAAGATGAAACACGCACATTTAGTAGATCACTGAGAGCTCGCTTTTTGCGTGCAATGCTCTGTAAGGGGATATTAGCATACGGAAAGTGGATGTTTGCGGGGATTGCGTACACGGGCCTGAGCAAGAACGTCGGGTGGAGTATTGCAGATGCAGATCCTGTGATTTTTGTATCCTGTCATATGTGCATCTGAGAGGATTGTGGTGCGTGTCGTATAAGCTAGCTTGCGCGAATCGGGTGAGAAGAGAAGGATCCTTGGATTCTGAACGTCGAAAGAAGCGAGGAGTTGGCAAGACTCGAAAGCCCACAGCTTGATGGTGTCATCGTGTGAAGCACTAGCAAGGAGAGCACCATCAAACGAGAGTGCTAGACCAGTGACAAGGCCGGTGTGTCCTTCAAAGGGAGTTTCGACAGTCTTGAGCGTCGATGCGTCAAACTCGTAGATCGTCTTGGCGTAGTCATCCTCCGTGAAGCTGAATGCGGCCAAGATGTTTTTGTTTTTGTTTGTCCAGAATATCGGCGCAGATGGGATTGATCCTCTGTCAAATCTATATATCCCGATCCTTTTAACCAATTTCTGTGATTGGACATCCCAGACCTCTAAACGCGTCCCCGACCACAACTCGACTGCGAGCTTTTTCGAGTCTGTTGAGAATCGCACTGCGCCCACCCAATCAATGCTCTCGAACGGACCAGCCACAAGTTTGCCAGTCTCCAAGTTCCATATCCGCGCCGTTTCATCAAAAGACCCGCTCGCCAGCAGCGTGTTGTCCGCGGAGATATCAACGCAGGCGATCGCATCTGAGTGGCCTTGAAGTTTTTTCACAATCCCCGTCTCAACCTCACAGACTTTCAGCTCCGCACAACTGAAATCTCCACGAGCAGTGACAACCCATCGACTATCACTTGATACCGCCACTGCCCTTACATACCGTGACCCCTCACAAACTTCCCGCTTTTCCTCAATCTCCTTGCCCTCTTTCAAATCCCATTGCCGAGCGGTCTTATCACCAGACCCGCTGATCATTCGCTGGCCATTGGGGAAATACGATATGGATTCAACAAGTTCTCCGTGGCCTGTCAAAGTCATCGATGGTGTCAGAATCGATTTTGTGGCTGCTGCTTTCGATGTAGAAGCCATTACTACGTCTCCGCCAGTGATATAGCCAAGTTCAGGCAGGGTATGTTCAACGGGGCCAAGGTGAGCTCGCACTGGTGTCACTGTGCTGTATGATATGGCGGTGATTTGAAGATGGGTCACCTGGTAAAGTCACATCAGTTCATCCGCGCTACAAGTCCAGATCAGATTTTTGGTATTACCGAGAGGTTAGCAGCGAAGAACGCGAAGGGAGACGAGTTCTTGAATGTGAGAACAGTTGTTGGCCTTAGGCGCTGCCTTGCGTATATATACTGATATGCCCCCTCTACTTGCCTCAACCTGTGCATTGCGGCACCCTGAATCCTTCCAATGGATTCATCACATTTGCTTCTCCACGTCTCAGATCACAGCAACGACTAAGGCAGTGCAGTAGTACTGGAGCGACGACTAGTATGCTTGTTCTTCTGAGGGAGCACACGCAATCAATCGCCCAGCTCTAACTCGGAGCCCAGAGACGCTCGTAAGGTCGCCTTGTTTTACTTTCCCTTCTAGACATTTTCATCGTCCATGTTGTAGCTCACCGATAGCAGGACATTGGAGATGATGTATTGCTTACAACTTAAACAAGAGCTTACTCTGTCGAATTTCAGGTGCGTCAGTACTGCGAATGCAGTGGAGAAGTGATTGACGAAAAGTGAACTAGCCCTTATGCAGACCTTGCATATCTGAGAACAACGACGACTGAGATTCGTTTAAGTTCGCCCGTTCGCAAGTGATTGTCGATCATTTGCGTACTCCAATACATCAAATGGCATGTCATCGACGCTGACTAGATTTCTGCAGATGAGTCAAAACCACGTACTCCTGCAAATTTAATCCTATGTCGTCGAGTTCGAAGACTATCCTAGTACCAGCGCCATCATCAAAGAAGGTTAGGAGCAGTTTGGATGCAGCCCAGTACGAGATCTCAGACCTAAAAATGTTATGGACGATATCACAAACCTCCACTGACGACTCATCGAAAAGAAGGATAGGATCACCCAGTCCGTGAATTTGCACAAGCGATCTGTATCGCGTATCTGGTGCTTGCCACCCGAATTCCTATCTCCTTTTTTGTTCGCTGTTTCGCGGAGATTACTCACATATGGCCCCCACAACAACGTCAACTCCTACGTTGTTGATCAGGATGTGCAGACGATGGAGGGAGGCTGCTGTGGGGATGACTAGTTTGTGTCAGACGAACGGAAGACCTATAAAATAGCCATCAAATTTTTGTAATTTCTCGTCAGGCGTGGAGCATGAATCTTTGACAGGACGGGTACCAGGCTGAGTCGATCTGGAAGTGCGAGAGCTCGCGAAGGAATGAAGGCGCCATGAGGAAATAAATAAATAAATAAAAGATAGACGTTGCTAGTCTCTAGAACATCTTACTACAGAATGGTAATGATCACATCGTCGACTGAGGATATGAAATTGGATGTATCTTGTGAGCATGACTGAATGTGAGGGAACATTATTGAATTAAACGAAATGTTCGATGGGAAACGGCACAACGCTAGAAGCAGAAACATGAACGGTCGCCTCCATGCTCTCCTGTGGCAGGGACTGCAGAGGCTGCTTGCTGTGAATCAGGGTTCGGTGAGGGAGGGTCGAGATATTCATCGGGTACTATATCCTCGTCTTTTTTGGGAGCACCCGCTGCAGCGTTGCGCTGTGAATCAATGTATGAGAGTTTGCGTCAAACGAGAAATAAATAGAACATGCCTCTTTAGCCTGTGCGAGAGGAACGTCGATGATATTGGACTGTGCATGGCTTCCACGAACGGGCCACCAGGATGAGAGGTCGTGTATGCGACTCGTGAATGTGGTATGTGGGGTAGAGGGCGATTGAGTGGTTGACAATGATCGGGACTGAAAATAGTGAGTGAAAAATGCGAGGGGAATCGGTCAAAACTCACGTTCTCGCCAGAATTCATATGTAGACGTCCCTGAGCTGAGGTGTGCCCCGAGAGAGGACGGGGTAGGGGTGACGTAGCTGAGAACTGCAATACAAGTATCGAATCAAATGAAGAATAAACAAGGGAAATAGACATACATCTAAGGGATCACGATCATGGTGTACTGAGTTCGTCTGAGGAGAGAAGCGAAGAAGTTTTTCTGAGGCGAAGGAACATGGGTTGTCGCGGATCTATTGTTGGCGGAGGTCTCTGCACCATAGGTATGGCACGTATTGGTGGTCTGCGGCGCCCAGCAGGAGAACGATGAGTAGCATCAAACTGCAATGATGGTGAGTGGTGAGTACTTGATGAGTAAAAGATGAAACACGCACATTTAGTAGATCACTGAGAGCTTGCTTTTTGCGTGCAATGCTCTGTAAGGTGATGTCAGCATACGAAAAGTGGGTGTTTGCAAGATTGCGTACACGGGCCTCAGCAAGAATGTCGGGTGGAGTATCGCAGATGCAGATCCTGTGATCTTTGAAGGGAGTCGCATCATGCCATGGGGAAACATGGTAAGTGTATGTCGCGTAAGCTAGTTTGCGCGAATCAGGTGAGAGTGAAAGAGTATAGATATTCTGAATATCGAAGGAAGTGAGGAGTTGGCGGGACTCAAAAGCCCAGAGCTTGATGGTGTCGTCGTCTGAAGCACTAGCAAGGAGAGCGCCATCATATGAGAGTGCTAGACCGAAGACAGTGTCGGTGTGCCCTTCGAAGGGAGTTCCAACAGTCTTGAGCGTCGATGCGTCAAACTCATAGATTGTCTTGGCGTAGTCATCCTTGGTGAAGCTGAATGCAGCCAAGATGTTTTTGTTTGTGTTTATGAAGGGCGCCAGCGGACAAAATGCGCAGTGATTTCAATCAAGGTTTCGAACTTTCGTTTCGCTTTCGGGTGCTAATCTTGGCTATTCCGAGACATATTTTGATGTATGTTTTCGCATTATGTAAAGTTTTCGATTTCACGTTTTCGATTTGGATTTCAAAGCTTTCGTTTGGTCACGTGAACCCGAACACACCCAAGTGTGACATGTGGTGTTAATGCTGTCACCGTCGCTGCTCGTTGTGACGTCCGTCGTGCGCTAACTCTTTCAAAGAAAAATCGTGAGTCACTGCTTTCTCTGCGACAAGCAACCGTTGGTCACGTGATCCAGAACTCGCCAAGATTCCAACCTGTGCGTTACGCTGTCGCTGCTCGCTGTCCTCCATCCCATAGCGTTTCATCTCTATCACAACTTCTGGAGTGCTGATACATCTAACGACGGCCATACTCCTACCATGGAATCGGCTCATACTCTACAATGTACTCATTTCCCTATAGACGAGCCCCTTCTTCCTCCTACCCCTCCCACATAATGAAGACACCATTTCCACGTCCAACATATCCGTCTCGGGCTTTTGCCCACCGCCAATACAGATCAGTGCACCGGTGAGTTCAGTCTCTCTCAATTTTAGGTGCATCTTCGCACTGATACTTAACCAGGTACTCCTCATCGCGGCCCCATACATGACTTACATCACCGCACACCCTCGCGCACTCACACACCTCGATGCAGTCAGCACACCACTGTTGCTCACGCCTCAATTCTCACATGCTTGGGACCTGCCGAGATTGTTAATCAAGCCGGTTCAGAGGCTGTTGAAGTACGGCTTCTTGCTGGGTGCTGTATTCCAGTCAGTGTTCTCCTTGCGTCTCGTTCCTCTAGAGTCCCACTAAGCTACTTCCTGTTCGTGAGGAAGCGTCTTCCGAATCGACAACTGACTTCCCGCAAAGCCCCACGTTGCCATCGGTTGCACCACTCAAATTTCTTAGTGCACTGCGCACCCTGCAGCCGCTGCATATTCACCTTCTGCACCTCCCAATGACACGCAAGCCGCAATGGTGTCTTCAACACACATCCACGCGAACGCACACTACGAGCATCTATCCTTCCTCTCAACTCTCGCCAGAACTCCCTATGTTTAGGCTGCGGACGCCTTCCCCATTGTATCAGGCCGTCATCAGTGACGATAATACCGATGATGAGTCTGACAATGGCACCTCGATGCGTGTGCACTGTTATTCCAACCTCTTTCAATGTTGCACTTGACATCTCCCTACACGACCTTCGCTAGTAATAACTCCGTCATTCACTCCTCGAGTCCGTGCTATGTCCCTGCCCACATGCCCAGTTCGAGCGCGGAGTCCGTCTCCTTCTTCAAGGTCCAATCATGAGGATAGTTAGGATCTGTTGCAGGCTTACGCTACGCCGCCACCACCAGCCACCCCCCCTTATTGCAACGCCAACCATCGGAGTGCCAGAGTCTTACTTGACTTATGCGCACCTTCATGCTCCAGTGCCTATATGCGGGAAGGCTAGTGTGACAAGCAATCCAGGAGGCGGTCTTTGAACGGAACGGGGAAGCATATACATCGGGTCTGGAAGTTGCATTGGGTAGGGCAGAGGAGGGTCGTGGTGAACAAGAGATGTGGTTCAACGCTGTTACATAGAACTAAAAATTGGGAATTACTGACTTATTCGTGTCTATCATGCTTTCGTGTTTTCGCCTCCGTGTAAGTGTGCACTATCTTCTTCTGGTATACCTCGACCTTATGAGATGCCAGCAAGTTATCGACGCTTGTATTAGCTTGGGGGAGGGTAGTCCTATCCAGAACAGCCACGATGTGGGCGCTGGTGGACTTCCAGAGCTGGTCCACGATTCAGTACTCGGTGCAAAGTTTGAGATCAGGGATGTACCCGTTGCAGACAGCTCTATGTCTCCAATGGAAATATGGTGCAATGAAAGTCAAGAACGGTATGTGCTCACTGTGTTGGCAGAGATGGTGTCCATTCTCTACTGTCGGTGTTGCTCACCAACCTTTCCGCTGCTTCCAAGGCAAGTGAAGGTGCAGGGTTCTATGCTGCTGTGGCCACTGTTGGTATGAAACTCTGTCCTGCGCTGGGCATTGGCATTCCTGTTGGCAAGAATTTAATGTCAATGTGCGGCCGCAGCTTATTCTTGGTGAGTTCTTGCATAGATGCGAAATGTAGGGGAGAGGTGGGATGGGTGTTGGGACTTGGCGGGAGGTAATTGTATCTCACTTCATAATGTAATATCACTTTGAATAAAAAGTTACATGCTATTCTTTGTCTGAGTCGCTAGGTCTTGTAGCACCGGACTTTGAGCTAAAATATCCCCCGGCGAGAATGAGTGAGAATTTGGAAATCCGACGAAATTCACCGCAAACAAAGTGAGCATCATATATCTGCTATTAATCCACAGCAGATATTCAAAGCCAAATAATCAATGAGAGAATATTTAAGTTGCTGTTGTTCCTCCTGAAATTTTCACCGCGAAAATTCACAAATATTTCTTCATGTTTTTTCTTCCTTTTCATAGTGTACAATTTCTCAAACTTTTCCCCAAGTCCAGCGCTGCTTCATCAAGATAAAGTCCCACGCCTGAAACCCTAAACCCTGCGCGCTTGCTCTCGAACCACCATCACCACCACCGACTCTGACGACATCAACAACATTGATGGCTCGAGTACAGATGCATATGGCTTCGAGTCTCAAGGAATCAGGTAAGTTACTTGAGTGGAACCTGTTTGCCTATTTAGTCATACGGATCTGGAAGTTTCTAGCGCTCAAGTGTCGTGGTGAACACGCTTCAACGCGTAGTCTGTGTTACTGGACTATATTCATTTGTCGTTTCATTTCGATCCATGTGATGTGCTCCTTCTTCTTATACCTCGATGTTCTTTGCTGTTGCAGTCCATCGACTCTTGTATTTCCTTATGTTCGTCCTCTATAACAGTCACTTTTGTGCTCTGTTGGTTCCCAGTGTTTCACGATTCGGACTCGAGCAAGGTTTGAGTTCAGGGTCCACGTTGAGACAGCTTTATGTCTCCAATGGAAATATGGTGCAATGAAAGTCAAGAACGGTATGTGCTCACTGTGTTGGCAGAGATGGTGTCCATTCTCTAGTGTCGGTGTTGCTCACCAACCTTTCCGCTGCTTCCAAGGCGAGTGCATTTGCAGGGTTCTATGCTGGTGTGGCTATTGTTGGTATGAATACTCTGTCCTGCGCTGGGCATTTGCATTCTTTTTGGCCGTCGAATTTAATCGTCAATGTGCGGCCGCAGCTTATTCTTGGTGATTTTTTGCTTAGATGCGGAATGTTGGTGAGTGTTTGGCTGGTTGTTGGGACTTGGCGGGAGGTAATTGTGTCTCTCTTCCTACTGTAATATCACTTTGGGTAAAAAGTTACATGCTATTCTTTGTCTGAGTCGCTAGGTCTTGTAGTACATAACATGGAAATTGAGCATACAATTTGGAAGAAATAGGGAAAACCATGTAAATCTTGAGAGGCTAAGATTTCTACACAACAACATCCCCCCACCACTGCTCCCTTTGTGCAACTCGCCTACGCATTTCTGCAATTGCATGGGCCCTGTGCCTATCCCTCTCCCTCACAGTAAGATGGTTGCCTGTAGACAAGGCACCTCCACGAAGACGCTTGGCATGCTCAATAACTGAAGCAGCTGGTGCCATGGTGCCATGAAGATGGCTAGAATCAAACCACCTAGTATGATAATTCAGTACAAATTAGATACATAAAAATACAATACTTACCAAACTGAATTGGCTCGAGTCTGAATGTATGCACTCCATTCAGTGTAACAAAAGTTCCACTCATCAGTAGCCCCTGTCTTGTCCAATTGAGAACATATGGACCAGGAAGCATCACGATCAAAGTGCTGAGGACTAAGGTAGTTGGAGCAATAGAAAATATTGGCACCACTGGTACCAAGACGATTCATTTCAGCAGCTGCACTCTTCTCCTTGATGTTCTTTGCAACATGTTGGACGTCAGCATCGACTTCGTATTCCTTTCTGTCACGGAGTGTATTAGCATCGCTTAATAAGCTCGTTGTTTCGCATTGTTTATAGGTCTAGCGGATCTTTCACATACACGTGGTATGGTTCACGAAATTTGTCTTGCATGTTGTTTTCAGCTTACATTATATCACTCTCAGACTGTTCTATTAGGTAGTGTTAATGTTAAGTGTTTCTTTCACCAACGCTGAGACTGTTCTATTAGTCCCCTTGGCCAGTGGTTATGAGCCCCTAGGTTCTTTTTTAACCTGATGTCACGCCTTTTGAAACTGTAATTCTCTCACGCGCTGCCCGTTGCTCACTCATGTTATCTAGTTGCAACAGCGACATTATCGTGATTGGTACGCACGATCTCATTGAAGAGTTGTATCATTGAAGGCATTAAAGATAACACCTCCAACCTAAATT
>JRHT02000117.1:60882-111268 GCA_011800875.2 Suillus brevipes Sb2 | reverse complement strand
GCCGCAGGCACCCAAACCAAAATAGCTGTCCGAAACGGCGAAGATGCGTGAATGGCTGCTTAAAGACATGAAGGCCAAGGAGCTTATTTCTCGACGACTGAGCTCGTCTGTCACTTCCCTCATTCCTCGCTCTCACACCGTCTCCGCACGCAAAGCATGGAGTATCCTGCAAGAACACTTTAATCGTACGGACATGAGCGCCCAATATCTGCTCCGCCAGCAGGTGCAGGCGCTACGTATGAAAGATTCAGCTGACGCGACCTCCTATGTCGCGCAGCATGCAGTATTCCGTGAACGCCTGATTGACGCAGGGGCACCTTGGAACGAGACTGACTCTATTTATCACATGCTTATGGGATTGCCCAACACTCCAATCTGGCAACAGTTCAAGTCATTGCTCGAGCAGCGCATGCACGACGAGTCCATGAATACGAACACCACTTCCAGCCCGACATTTACCTTTGAGAGTTGTGTTGCCCGAATCACTTCTGAAGCAGCTCGCCACGTCGTCACTCAACACTTTCACTCCTCTCGTCCCGGGTCAGAGTACGCGAACGCCGCCACCACTTCCACTGCGTCTGGGGTCAACCCTATCACCAACCTTCGCATGCATAAGCATAACCCTCAGGGTATCTTTTGCACCACTCCCGGTTGTAATAAAGGAGACCACGACCAAGCGCACTGTTATCGTAAGGGTGGTGGCATGGAGGGTCAAGCGCCATGGATGCGCCCTAAGAAGACTGAGGGATCAGGAAAATCGGATACGGCTGTTGCAGCAGCTGCAACACCAGCTCCCGCTAATCCACCTGCACCCCCAGTCCCAGTCATCGCTGCTGCGGCAGCTAGCCTTCACTCGCTCACTCAGGACTTGTCATTCGCGTCGATCACCGAGATTCCGGAGGTCACTTGCGCAACCACACTTCCTTTCCATACCATCCTCGACTCTGGCACCACCGTCACCCTCGTCAAAGACCGACGTTTCTTCCACACCTACTCCACCTCGGATCCTGTGGACGTCTTAACGGCGAATCATGGTGTCTTGCAAACCACTGGTCGTGGAAACTGTGTGGCTTGGCTCAGTATCGCAGGACGACGTCACCGCGTGAAACTCTCTGACTGTCTTCACGCGCCTGATGCGCTGCTTAACCTCCTCTCGGTGAGCTGTATGAATGCGAAAGGTTGGGATGTGAACTTCCGCGCCAACATGACGTGTGAGTTGGGGTTCAAGGGCATTCAGATTGGTGTCATCCCCGCAACGGGGAAACTATACGCGATGGACTTGGATTTTATACCCTTTTCTGAGGCGCCTCTTCCCGTCGCACCTGTCCCTGACTTCACAGCATTTGCACATGTTCCTCTGTCCCTGGATCTATGGCACGCGCGGATCGGACACATCGGTAGGGATGCTGTCTTACGTCTCGGGCGTGTTGCCAAGGGCGTCACCATTGACTCTGACGCGTCCATGTCGCATTGCGAATCATGCATCCTAGCGAAACACCCTCATCAGCCTTTTAAGTCTTCTGAGACTGAACGAGCTTCCCACTTCCTCGACCTCATCCACTCCGACGTTTGCGGCCCTATCCCCACCGTTACTCCTCATGGCAAGCACTACTTCATTGTCTTCCTCGACGACAGCACCCATGCTCTCGATCTTCAATTGCTCGCAACCAAGGATCAGGCACTCACAGCATGGCGTACGCTATGTGCCCGATGGGAGAACATGTCCGGCCTTCGCGTGAAGGTCTTTAGGTCGGACAATGGGGGTGAATTCATGAGTGATGCGTTCACTGCGGACCTCGAGCAGACTGGAGTTCAGCGTCAACGCTCCGCCCCCTATGCTCATCAGCAGAACGGGAAGGCGGAGAGGGTGATACAGACGATTGAAGGTCGAATGTATGCGATGCTGGACTTTGCACGTCTGCCCGGGTCGCTTTGGGGTGAGGCTGTGCTTACTGCTTGCTATCTCTTTAATAGGACTGAATCTCGCGCACTACCACCCGGCAAAACCCCGTACGAAATGTTGCATGGTCAACAGCCGAATATCGCTCACTTACGCATTTTCGGTGCTCGGTGTTTTGCGCGCATTCCTTCCGAACTCCAACGGAAGCTCGGTCCACACTCACGAGAAGCACAGTTCATGGGGTATCCACCAGGTGTTAAGGCGTGGCGTTGTCGAGACACAGTTACGGGTACTTTCTTTAATTCACGCGATGTCATCTTCGATGAAAGTTTCTCTAATCGGCCCTTCCCGTCTGATAGTGACGACGAAGATGACGATGTCTGCCCACCTGCGACACCCTCCCCAGCGTCTCCTCCCTTGTCAACGGTCTCTCCTGCTCCATCTGTCCCCCCTCACACCGATATCATTCGTCGTTCGGGCCGCATTCCTATGCCCACGGAGAAAGGACATGTCTTCAAGGAGAGAATCGCAGCTGACAAAGCGCGTCTGGCCCGCCAACGTGAAGTCCGTCATGCTCGCATTGCTGGTATCCCACCTTCCTCTACCGATGCTCTTGTTTCCGTCGCCCCCATTGTCACTGCTCCCACTCGCATGCCCGACCTCCCGCCAGCTCCCATCATAGATCCTGACGCCATCACTCCCGAAGATGACGAGATCGGGTTCTCCCAGGTGATGGCTAACCTTATTGTTGTCGAGGTCGCATGCCTTTCAGTGCGCAGCGATACTCGTCGCAATCCCCTCTCACCTGGGTATGATCTTGCCGTGCCTCCTGCCACATATGATGAGGCCATGCGGCGCCCTGATCATGATCATTGGCTCGCGGCGATGCATAAAGAGATGAATCTAATGTCGGAAATGCAGGTATATGAACTCGTACCTTTGCCAGCTGGTCGTCGTGCCATAGGCTGCCGTTGGGTGCTGGAGTTTAAGGAAGACCTGAAGGGAGGCCCCGTTTTCAAGGCCAGGTTGGTGGCGCAGGGTTTCTCACAGATTCCGGGAGTCGATTTCGGTCGTACATTTGCACCTGTCGCCAAGTCCACCTCAATCCGCGTTCTCGCAGCTCATGCCGCGTCTCATGATTGGGAGTTGGACTGTTTCGACGCTAAACGGGCGTTTCTGTGGGGAAAACTTCAGGAAGATGTCTACATGCGCCAACCTCCTGGATTCGAACGTTCGGGTGATGCTGGTCTCTGCCTCGTCGCTCATCTACTCTCCTCGCTGTATGGACTGAAACAGGCGGCTTACGATTGGTATGAGCTCCTTCGTGAAGTGCTCACTCGCCTTGGCTTTCTACGTTGTGAAGCTGACTACGCCGTTTTCATCTTCGATCACGTCAACGGCGAGGGGGTGAGAGTCATCTGCATTATTGCATGGCACGTTGACGATGGCCTCGCGGGTTCCAACAATCGGGCGTTTCTTGATCGCACCAAGGGTCAAATAGCGGAGCGCTTTGGCATAACCGACCTAGGACCAGTGACGAAGTACCTGGGCATTCAATTCATTCGGAATCGAGCGACGCGTGAGCTATGGATGCATCAGGAGGACTACATCGCGTACCTTCTGGCAGAACATGGCATGTCAGAGTGCAACCCCGTCGCCTTGCCAATGGACCCAACGTTCCCATTTGGCCGCCCCACTGACGTCTTTCCGCATGTCGAGGACCTTCAATCTGAATATCGCAAGCTGGTCGGTGAACTTCTTTACCTTGCGATGTACACTCGTCCCGACATTGCACTCACCGTCATGAAATTGGCCCAATACAACGTCTCTGCCGAACCCAAACACTACTCTGCTGCAAAGCACGTTCTTCGTTATCTTGCGGGTACTCGAACGCTTCGTGCACATTACGGGGGTGCCAACATCAATGCGAACCTTCACGGTTTCTCCGACTCTGATTGGGCGTCCTGTCCCGAAGATCGTATCTCGATCTCTGGCTACGTCTGGTTCTACAATGGAGGCCCGGTCTCTCACTCCGCGAAAAAGCAAACGACTCAAGCGCTCTCCTCCACGGAAGCGGAATACATGGCACTCACCTCCGCGATCCAGGACGGCTTGTGGCTACAATCTTTCTTCGGCTGTCTCACTATCCCGCTCGAACTACCATTGCAATTATTTGCGGATAACGCTGGGGCCATTGCGTTGTCGAAGGAAGCTGCAAACCACATTCGTACGAAGCACATCGATCTACGTTATCACTTCATACGCCGTCATATCGAGGAGAAAACCTTTCTACCCATCTGGTTGTCAACTCACAAAAACACCGCGGACATCTTCACGAAGGTCTTGCCTCGTCCCGCATTCACCCATCACCGCTCCGGTCTCTCGCTTGTCTCGTATTGACGAATACATCGTCTCGTTGAGGGGGTGTGTTGGACGTCAACATCGACTTAGTATTCCTTTCTGTCACGGACTCTATTAGATAGCTTATAAGCTCGTTGTTTCGCATTGTTTATACCTCAGCGGTTCTTTCACCAACGCTGAGGTATGGTTCACGTTTGTCTTGCACGCTGTCTTCAACTTACATTATATCACTCTCAGACTGTTCTATTAGGTACTGTTAATGTTAAGCGGTTCTTTCACCAACGCTGAGGTATGGTTCATGTTTATCTTGCACGCTGTCTTCAACTTACATTATTTTACTCTCAGACTGTTCTATTAGGTACTGTTAATGTTAAGCGGTTCTTTCACCAACGCTGAGACTGTTCTATTAGTCCCCTTGCAAGAAGCCTGTATCTGACTTGACTGCCAGCTTCTTCAAATCAGGGGAGAATCGAACTGCGCCCACCAAATCTTCGGTCTTGAATGGACCAGCCACAAGTTTGCCAGTGTCCAAATTCCATATCCGCGCTGTTTCATCGGCTGACCCACTCGCCAGCAGCTGCGTGTTCAAGTTGTCCGCGGAGATATCAATGCAGTTGATCCCAGATGAGTGTCCTTTGAATGCTTTCACAAACCCCGTCTCAACCTCACAGGCTCTAAGCTCCGGATCCTTCGTATTCCAATCTCCACCACCAGTGGCGACCCATTGGCCATTCCTTGATACCGCCACTGCCCATACATTCTCCTCGCAAACACCACGCACTTCCTCAATTTCCTTGCCCGTCTTCAAATCCCATTGCCGAGCGGTCTTGTCATCAGATCCGCTGATCATTCGCTGGCCATCTGGAAAATAGGATATGGATCCAATCCCTCCTTCGTGACCCTTCAAAGTAATTGATAGGTTCAAAATCAATTTTGCAGTGGCCGTCTTTGTCGATCCAGAGGCCATGGCTGCGTCTCCGTGAGCGAAACCTGGTAGTCAACTACAGGCAAGGCTCGCAAGTTTTCAAAGGCGAGCCGTTCTGTTGTCAGCGTGCTATATGACTGACGCTAGCAGAATTTGAACTTGGGGGTTCCCCTGTCAAGCTGAATTTCAGTTCATCCGCGCTGGAGACACAGATGAGACTTTGGTATTACCGAGAAGTTAGGCCTTAGCAGCGAAGAACTTGAAGAAGGGGGAATTCTCGAATGTGAGTGCAGCTTTTTGTCCTAAGGCGCCACCTTGCATATATGTACCCTCACACACCCCCTCTGCATGGCAGCTGTGCATTGCACCCTATACCCTTCTATTCATCGCATCTTCTTCTCCTTGCCTTACAGCCATGCCCGCCCTGAAGTCACTGCCATCACTAAAGCGCCAAAGCTGCTTCCATTTCCCATCCAATGATGGGCGTCAAAAACATTTGTCGTTGCTCGTTAGTCAGTTTCGCCTCGATGTTTGAACGTTTACAATGACCACCTTTCTTCATTCCCTCACATCCGCACACGCGACGCAACATACATGTGGGTGTTTCGGAAACTGTTTTTCGCTTCAACCTTATACATTCAGAACGTCACTTTCGATTCTTAAAGGTTTCTCTGACGCTGAGATCAAGGGCTCATACATAGAATTCAAGATGAGCAATTGTCATGTTGCTTGTGAGTAGAAATGCAGCATATCACAACCCGCATCCAACCAATGCCCATCGACATCACTCAGAAACCGACCACAGAGCGTCCACTGTGTAGTCGAGAGCTGCAGGAGTGTATCAAAGGCAGATACAAAATCTGTCGACGCGAACAGTATCGTCAGCAAGTCCAGGCATCGACACGGATGACGACAATGGGAGACCTGTAGACTGTCTTCACCGTCGCCAGTCTTTTATAACTTACCCTCTCAGTTCCCCACCCCAACGCACCGGTAGTCCTCTCGCTCAGTTCTCGCTTCACAAGTAATGACACTGAATTACCATACACATACTACCCTCGTGGTGTTTTTTTACACAGGTCATATATAATAAGAGCCCTCAAGCGACAACATTCTGCAATGAATCCTTCGAATCAATATGATATGTCTAAACGGCGTCAGTAAAGTACATCCAAAAGCGAAATTCCCCAGTAAAAAAATCTTATCCAAGCGCGAGCCATCCACACAACTCCATCTTCTGGCTGATCTCCGTTGGCATCCTCAACACGGTCTCCTTATGCAACTCGTTGATATGACATCTCTCCGAACACAGCACAAACCTCCCAAGCCCTCCCTCCCGTCCGGTAAATATACACACAGTTGGCGGCCGCTCCGCGCGGAAATAGTACATCGTCGACGAGCACGTGTCGATGAGTGTATAGATGTGTCCCGCATCTCGTCCGCTATCCGCGAGTTTAGCATCGTCGTATTGCTTGAACGAGCCTCCTCGTTCTGTACTTCTTTCTGGGACTGAGAACTGTGATCCACTCGGCGTGAAATACATTCTTGGGAAGTGTCCTCGGGCGCCACCATACAAGTGCATCTCTACATCTTCCTTTCTCATGGCCCCTTTCACTCCAATGAACCATGGTTGTGTGCTGACGATACGCCCGGATTGACTGAAAACGAACAGCCGAGGGGAAAGAATGAGGAGCACAACTCCGATTATGATGAGCGCGATGCCTCCAGTTCGGTAGGTCGTGACAATACCTAGCCCGATGATAAGAGCTGGCCACGAGAGATACGGAACAAAACCAATGATAGTCCTCCTCAACGAATCTGTGGTCACAAACGCAACCTCCGGGAAGTCTTTCCATCTGATGGCTGCCGCACGACACCCATCAACCACAAGAGCTCCATTCTCCGTGACACCAGCGACCTGAATGTCTGGCACAATATCCCAAAGGTTGGCTCGATAGATATCATCGTCAGAATACCAACACGCCGTCTTGGTGATAGTCGAAGGCAGCATGGATACCATGCGCTCAGCGATATGGTCATTGTCGTTGGCCATCGATAGCCTCACGAGAGCGCGCAAATCATCCTCCGACCGGTTTGGATGAATCCGGTGCTCGAAAAAGCCCATCAGTGCATACACACGCTCTGCCTTATACGCTCCACTGGTGTCAGACTTCTTGCCTGTCATATCCAGCTTTGGTGGTGGAGGAGGAGCAACGCCTGGTGCAAGAGCTGCCGTGCCGCGCCGCCATATAGCTGATTTCAACAGCGTCAAGCGCTCCAGTCTCTCCAGCGGATCCTTCCCACTGTATGCGTTGACGATAGCCTGTTCGATATCGGAGTTTGTATAGGCCAGGTTGGCCAGCTCAAACAGCGATAATGGAGTAACCAAGTCCCGATCGCGGAACTTGTAGCAAAGGCGAGAACTCAGGAGGGCTTCGGGCATAGTCCACACCCGTTCTCCCCAGCCCTTCCAGCACTCGTTCTCCCCGTCCGCAGATTTGCCGAGCATGATCAAAGTCAGCTCTGCTCCACGATAGACGTCCGCCATGCAGTATAAATCCAAATTCTTCTCTGCCGGCGTCTCTCCTACACACTCCAAGTCGCACCAATACGCATCGTATTTCAGTCCGAGCACCGCTGCATGGACCTCTTCTGTGAACTGCGCCTTTTCTATGTCTTGATTTGGGCCTCGGGTGTAGGCATCAGTGGCGCGGTAGGAGATAGCGATGAATTTGGTACGGATAATAATTTCGCGATCTGCACATGGGATCCACTCATTTCGAATTGGATCGCGAATGACGAGAAGTCGAGGATAAATGGAGTGTGTAGGGATGTCCGTCTCACCATCCTCGATAGCACGCGCAGAATGTTCCATGGGCGAACGAGCTGCCCATAGCTGACCCCGAAACCCGCGAACATACGGTTTGTAGAACCCAGTGTTAAACAAATCCGCGGTGTCCTCCCCGGGGTCATCTGACAAGTCGAAGGGAGCGAAAAGCTGTGCGAGCAGCCAGGCGAATGACCATAAAAGCTTCGATGTGAACCACAACCATCGGGCTATCCATTCAAAAATGATCCACCCTCGTATGGGGGAATTGGATAGCAGCCACATGGCGAGTTTGCTTGCCTGGTTAGTGTGGCTGCTGATGGCGATTTCGGATTTGCCGGAGGGAGTGACAGCTTGCACGACAAGCTTTCGACAGGTTCCAGTGGTAGGGCTGACATATCTTTGCTCTAGACCGTGTGACTTTGGATTGTTCAAGTCATCATAGCAAGTGATGGGGTTGTCTTTTTTCGTGAATGGGAGCTGCCAGCGCATTCTGGTCAATTCTTTTGAATGCGTCAGCTAAAGATGAAAAACCCGTAGGACTGTCAGGTTATCTAAACTTACGATGAGCAGAGGGATACGAGCAGGATGTTACCTGTGACTGCTTCAAAAGCGACGCCTGAGCACCAGTACCTTTATATTGTTCGTAGGTGCGCCATAAGCTTCAGACCGGGCTCGGTCTTACGCTTGAATGTCAGGAGGACAGCTTGTTATTAATTGATCTATTCTTCTCATTGGACAAACTGATAAGATTGATCTAGGCCCGGGCACAATTCGTGCACAGCCAAGACGTCCCGGGTGGCAAAGGCTAAAAACGTGCTTACGAACTATGATTTTCACCACGGTCGCGCAAAGATGAACGCGGAGGATCAAGGTAGCGATGCTTCCTCATGGGTTTCGCGATGGGAGCTGTGAGCCCGTACCTAATCTGTGGGTAAAAATAAATAAATAGAAAGCCTCAAATTCTGAATGTCACCAATTCAGGCATATAAAGACGGACCTGACAGTTATTCGCACCGTACCTATTCCCCTTACTGTACCTCGCACACTGACCAGAACAGCTTCAAGGGCATCGCGTCTTTGCAATTTCCGTTGGTTAATGCGGTAAAGTCAGTTTCATTCTCTCACTGACTCAGGTCCTATCTGAACAGAAGTAGAAACGCTGGGAGGCTCAGAAGCCTCGCATGTGAAAAGAAGAGCAGCATATTGGCGGTGCGCTCGACGGATGCAGTAAAGGAGCGTTCGGTACCCGGTCAAGGTGTCGTTCAAAGCTCTGAAAGGGCTTTTCAGTCAAAATCTCAGTGCAGTTAGAATTTTTGAAACGAGACGTGACCTAACAGTGCGACGAAGATGTAACTTACATTGCGAGCGATACTTGGAGTAGAGAACTGATAGGCTCAACCACCAACGAATGGCAAGTATTGAGACAAGTTGAGTAGTTGGCATGAGGCTATGCAGCAAATGCCGGACCTTGAATTTGAAATCCTTCAATTTACGTAGTGGCGCATGAAAAATATCGGCGTGCTTCTCAACTTGCTCTGAAGTTCTGAACTAGCCTCTCAAGTCGTGATAATCATTGTAAGTCCTGAATCAATTCAGTCATCTCCACAACGACAAACTAATACATAGTACCATCACATAGTTCGGATACGATCGATCGCACCTCAACACAAGCCTGAGGAAGTCACGGTCGTTATCTTCCAGCCATGGAAATTAAACACTGGCAGTTCAACTTGAAGGACACTTTGGCAGAGATACACTTGCTGGAGGAGGCTAGCTAGCTACGCGCAGGCAGAGCTCCTGACTCCAAATCAACTAGTGTGGCAACGGACCCATATCTTGCGCGTACCTATGAATTGAATCCAGAGCTTTTTGCACTCGCTCGCGGCGACGACCAAACAAATGGTTTCAAAGTCCGCCCATTGCCGCGCTTGCAGGTATAGGCAATTGCCAGTGAGTAGTTCCCATATTATGGAAAGCCGGACACTCGTGCCCAAATCTTAACCAAATATGTCCTTATATAGTAATCGGACCTCGAGCACCGTTCTGGTGTATTTGCTTGTGCTGATCAGTGCAAACCTACTTGTTTGTTTGAACCTAAGTCGAGCGTATCGCGATGAAAACCAGAGGAAAACCAGGCTACCATGTCATTATAATGCATTAATACAGGTTAGTGACAAGACACTTGTATTGCATTAACGAGTGTGGCCAGATAATGCATTACCTACTACCTTAAATAATGGAACTGCTTGATACAGGACCGGATGGTGTGGCATGAGCAACTGGATCTTGACTCTCTGAGTCAGACATCGTCATAAGGTAGGCTGGTTTGAAGATGCCGCTAGGAACGAAAGCCGGACCCTATTGGTATTGAGAAAGTTGCATAAATTGAAAAGAATAATGAGGCGCACCCAATCCCAGCCAAAGTCGGAATCGATCTTGCGGAGCCACCGTGACATACGGACATTATATTCAAAAATCACAGCTGCCTTGAGAGACGAACCTATGTTGCATACATTATCCGAAGTGGTCACAGTTGGGGTATTGGGAAAGTATTCAGAATATGGTTGCATTCAATCCGTAATGCCATGCGCTCTCAAGCGCAATCGTCAGGTTGTGGTCGTCTCCAATAGAAGAATTCAAGAAGTGTGAGATGTCAAAGCTATAACGCCGGAACTGGTTATTGACCCAAAACGCGGGGTAGCCAGAAAACGTCTAGATCACAGGTATCAACATAAGGAAAACTTTGAACGTGAACACTACCATAGACAATGTTACCAATGGTGTCAATTCCATAGAAAACAATGAGTGTCCTCTTGGATGTGTCACCCTGGTGATTTTTGGTGAATGGAGTCAAGTCCGCGGTGTACGTCCAGTTGTCGTTGATAACCCATCTTTCCGTGAATTCTGCGATGAATGAACAATTGGATAATGCATTGGCAAGTTGCACAATGCATCGTTGATACCGAGCAATGGGTCGTTGATGATACCAGCCTTAAAAAGATCGAGGTGAGCCTGTGAGGGTAAGGACTGTATCTCCAGCGCGAGTGAACTGACATTCAGTTTGACCAAGGGACCCATCTTCAAATTGCTACCAGCGTCAGTCATATAGCACGCTGTCGAACAACGGGACGCGTCACCTTTGAAAACTTCCAAAGAAATATTGCCGTACTTTGACTAGCAGGTTTCACTCATGGAGACGCACCATGGCTTCTACATCGACAAAGGCAGCCGCCACGAGACCAAACCTGACACCAGCAATAACTTTGAAGGGCCATGGAGAAAGTATTCCATCTATATCCTATTTTCCAGGTGGCCAGCGGATGATCAGCGGATCTTAAGATAAGACCGGTGCTTGGCAGTGGTATCCGAAGGCAAGCAAGGAGATTGAGGAAGCACGTGGTGTTTGCGAGAGGATGGTATTATGCAGTGGCGGTATCAAGGAACGGCCAATGATTTCCACTGCTGGCGGAGATTTTGATGGGGCGGAGCTGAAAGCCTGTGGGGTTGAGACGGGGATTGTCAAAACATTTGAAGGACACTCAAGCTTGATCGATGATCAACTGCATTGATATCTCTGCAGACAACACGCTGCAAGCGTGGGTCAGATGATGAAACAGTGTGGATATGGGACTTAGTGGTTTGGTTGTTCGGGATTTCGCACATAATATTTTATTGCAGTCGCTTGGTTATTAGCGATAGCGGTGTTCGTGGTCCCGCAGAAGGCATGACCGTATTTAGTAATTTTTGGTTGAGATTAGAGCACGAGTGTCCGGCTTTCCATACCATATCGCCTTGTCAAAAGCTCACCTCTGGCTGAAGAACTTAAGTTTTATATTCTGCGCTTCCTTCCTTCCTGAGATATTCTGCGCTGTAAATCTATGGGTTATGTTTTTATTATTGTTGATCTATCATAACGAGCTTTCATATTGATAATCCTCTCACAGGTATGTAAGGCCCTTCGCCAGACGTACATGTCCTCCGAGCTTCAGTACATCATCGAGCTCAGTGGCCAACGGTTGCTTCCTGTCCCCGACGTGGTTGATCACACTTCAATTTCCAAGCGCCTACAACTCTTGAGGGACAAAGCCCACGCATGGTTCAAGCTCAACCTCCATTCTTTCGAAACAGTCCTTATCGAAAGATTTGTCTTCTATGCGCACATTCATCGCCGGGGGCCATATCTACTTGTGGAAATTTAACCAAGACTTGGCCGCGATCATTCCGATACTATCCTCACGGCTATAAATCAAGCGCAACTGGTCTCGAGGAACGTTGTGTTCAGTTCCGCACTCAATAAACCTCGATGTATTCATGGACCCATCACCAAATCTGCTTGCCGTCATATATGTTGTTCCTTGTGGTCCTCTCCAGTCGCATAAAACAGTCCACGTCGACCTTGGAGCCCTGAGTGATGGTAGCGTTCACCCCCAAGCTGCTGGACGGACACTGGTTCTGTCGGGGCTGCCCAAATTCAATACAGGTTATGCGAAGCTCAAGGGTTTGGGGAGGCGTATTGCTTTACTGCGCAGGCAACACGGCACGCCCATTGCATCACACATTTCATCCGAGAGGATGTGGCAGTTGCAGATTTGGGACTGGAAAAACTCAACCGCATCCTATGTAAGTCTTGGTCAGGAATAGTCAAAGACTCGACGGTTGATTCTCAATTAGTGTGTCCTCAGCAACACATTTCTAGCAGACCGCAAACACCAGCTACTTTCCATTACCTTGTCTTATCGTTCTCAAGTCTTTATCATTTCCACGAGGATTTTTTTGATCTGGACGGGATTGTAGGAGCAACGCCGATTCCGTAGAAATGCTGGGGCCCTTCGAATACTCGTATCTTTAGGCACGCTGGTTCATGCTCAGTTTACGACGTTAGTGGTAATCGAGTTTTGCAGGCATTCCCAATCCACAAGCCATACCCGATTCACACACGGTACGTACTAGATGTGATGGACTTTAGCCCGCTAGCTGTGGCGAACAGGCGGGGTCTAGGAGAAGTGGTTAGAGAGCCATCTACGGTAGTCATCGGCCCCTCGGGGGAAAGCTTAACAACGTCTCTGCCTTATGTCGACGTCGAATTGGACAGAAAGTGCGGTTCTGATTCTGTAATCTAGAGGGATATGGGCCGATAAGGATGGAATTTACCTTCTCAACGCCGATTGGCAATGCAAGAACGAAATTGATATTTTGTCGGATACACCGCAGTCTAGATGGCTTGAGGTTATTGGTGTCTAGTCTGTAGAGCAAAGTCTGTTACTTACCGAGCTAGTTATCTACAAGGTAGTACGCTGAAATTGACTCAAGCGCACGCTACACATTTTCGGAATATGATGTATTGCTGCGATCACCGCCGTTCCAGCATTCGCTATTGTGTGGACAGCACCTACATCGCCTGGGGTTGGGACTAAAAGATAATCTTGAACGCGAGGGGCTGGGGTTGTGGCGGAAGATTGTCGCGATTACTCCGTGAAGTGTATGTCGATGAGAGGACAGGTGTTTGGAAATTCTCATGTATCATCGTTGGGTCGCTATGTGAGATGGCATCCCAGGACCAAACTTTATTTGCGTACGGGATTTCATTTTGGGGTGTTGTGCAGAGACCTTATGTCGAAGAATTTATATCATCCAAGGGACAGAGAGAAGTGCATGGTGCGTCGAGTTGGACTCTCAAGGTAAACGCGGTTCAAGGAAATAGTTATGAAGGCCACAGCACCGTATTGGCACAGGAATGCACATGAATGCAGGCTTGCGAAGTTGTAGGATCGCAATTGCGATTGCAGATGAAGGACGTGGGCATACTGTGCGAAAAGAGTGTTGGGCGCTTAATCTACACGTGCTAAAGCTGTGAAGAGGCAGTAACTGAACACACGCAAGGAAGACGCACGTATAGAAGACTTGAACAACCACATCCATTCCTGACTTGAACTCCATCGCACGCAACGCCATTCCATCGCAGCTTTCGTTCCGCATTCGTCTTTCTGTGGACAAGCTGAATTCTAAGTAAGTGATGGTATTTGGTGGTAAGAGCTGGAATTATAACGCACCCGTTAAGTGGATTTTGAAACAAACATCATGGATGCCCCTACGATGCACAACAGTCTAACGACAATGCCATTCCGAAAGACCAAAGTAGATGCCCCGAAGGACATCTTATGCCTGCCGGATGGAAAGCGGATCATCGTCCATTCATATGACGGGTCATTCCGAGTCCGGGACTTGGAGACGGGCATTCAGGTTGGGGAGGAATGGGAGGACAAAGATTTTAGAGTGGAGACTACAGCATTATCGCCGGATGGCAAGAAAGTCGCCGGCGGGAGTTTTGATGGCGCAGTGAAATTGTGGAGCGTCGACACGGGCAAGGTCATCAAAACCTGGACAGGGCATACAGATGAAGTGACTTCTATGAGCTGGAGTCCGGATGGAGGGCGAGTGGTGAGCGGATCCCGGGATGAAACATTTGGAGTGTGGGATGTCGACAGTGGAAAAACCATCCTTGGTCCAATCAAGGCAATGGAAGACGGCCTTGGCGTGCAGGTGGTTTGCTACTCACCCGATGCCAAGATGATTGCCACTGCCGGGTATACGTATAGGGGTAGCCTAAAAATCTGGGATGCCAACTCTGGCAAATTGCTCAAAACATTCGACGGAGGATTTGAGTGCCTGGCATGGACCTTGGATGGAAAAACACTTATCGCTGATGGATCAAAATTCGACACAGCCACATGGGCTAAAGTTGACCTTTGCGAAGACTACGTCATTTCTATTTCAGTATCTCCCAATGACCACATCCTCGCAACCACATCATACTCCAAAAATACAGCGCAACTATGGGACCTAGAAACAAGTCAACCCATCGGAATACCACTTTACCATCCAGATGTCATGAACTCTGCAACTTTTTCTGTAGATGGAAAGTTCCTTCTTACTTGCTGCGACGACGACCACATTTACACTTGGGATGTTTCCGCTATAGTCAAAGAAGCTGGCCTTCCGTCCGATGTCGTAAGCATAGATATATCTCACTTCCAAGGAGACACTAACAACGCATCCAGGTTGATGTTACACCACGACCAGCACCAAAGATCAAAGGTGCTCGTGTAGCTCCGGGGTTTTTTGACGATGCACTGCGAGAGGCTAATGTATGTCATCTCCATCTCATCTACTATTCAATGCTTTGACAAATATATTGTCAGTTGCGCATTCGTCTATCCCAATCCCATGCCCCGCCCACTCTAACACCACATCAACGCACCTTCAATCCCTTTACCTCAGTCTCGCGCAGCTCCAAGCCACATGGGGCAACTGAGTCCGCCACCCAATCCCACTCCCGACCTTTCAGCTGGACCCGAAACCTTTCTGGTTTACTGCGCAGACGAGATCGATCGGACGTCCAGTTGCGAGAGGTCGAGGTCCCTTGCACAGCGGGACAGCCTGTGCGTTTTTTCACTCTTGTTCTCCTTCGTCACTAAGTATTTTTTGCACAGAGGAACTATCACGCGGGAAAGAGAAAGAACCCAGTTGCTAGCTCGTCTCAACCTTCCAATACCACGCAGCAACACAACGCAGTGATCCAGAGCACACTGCCATCACCTCCAGCTGCAAATACTTCGTCAGTATCTGCAGTCGCTGGTACCCCGGGGACAATGGGACCACCTTCACGTCCTCATAATACTGTTGCTGTATGGCGCGCTCGTGTTGTGCGCTGGCTTTGTTGTGCGCCTATTTAGCACACCGACGGCTAACATCAGACACACGGTCGCAACTACGCTACTGGTTTCTAGAACGTCGTTGTGATATAATATCGCTGCAATACACGGCAGATGCTGAACTCGTTTTTTGCTCTGGATCGATTGCGCGTCCGTTGAGCACAAGGGAAGATACGGTTCTTGTTTCTCATTCACATTTTCTGTCGTTTCATCTACTTCCAGTAAACGTCCTGCACTTTGTCGTTGCATCTCGCTTCCTCCTTCCTCCTTCCGCTACTGTTTTCTTTTTTGACAGTCTGACTCATTTGACCTTTGCGGACCCTGCAGCACGTTTCATGGGATATGTACACTACTTGCAGTACGTATATGTGCTATCAATTTTGCGTTCAGTTGTTGTCGATGCTCGCGACCCTGGTGCGGGCTCGGCACGATGTTTTTATCTCGCCTGCAGTCACCTTCCGTCTGCCTTCAGGTTAATGAATATGCCTTGTGAGCATCAGATTTACACCTCCATATCGTCCTCAGAGTTTCATGTGCTCACGATGTTCTCCAGTGATTTTCCTCCCTCGTGGCTCATACACAGTATGGTCAAATGTTGGAAACGTACGAATTTAACTGATACCCTACCCTCATCGTAGCTTTGTCGCTTTTTATACATAACAAATATCTGTGGGTGTGATGATGGTTTACCTTGACGCACACAGACTCTGCGTCTAACACCTCATCAGGTGTAGGGTTTCTGTCCGTGTTTTCCGCCGAGTGTGAGTTTAACGATTGAACTGGCTATTGTCGATCCCTCGTTCTCATATCTGCATAAATGCCTGATGGTTCAGGCATCTTCACACTCAGAACAATTGCAATATGGTATCGGGAAAGAAAGTTCATGGCGTTCAAAATCATCAACACCGTTGTGAGACCAATACCAGGAGGCTATAGCCAGCTCTAGACAAGATGTCTCACTCATCCTCCGCAGGCCTATTTGATACTAATCATCGTCTGCTTTCAAGAATTTATCCTATCAATGGGTGAGTTGATCTCACAGAGTCAGAGGTTTAGCCTAATCTATCCATAAAGGAGAATGCTCGATCCCTGGGGGTATCGGATATCTGGATACGAAGGCAAGGTCTCAAGTGATTGTCGTGTATTGCTTGCTAGTTGCTGGCGAGTCAGGTCGGTATCAATAACTGCGACTCAAACACAGACTTGAACTCACCACGTGCTTGTGCATGCACGCTCTTTCAGAAATATTGGTGTGCGTGCTGTATCGCACCTTCGAGTCATGGCAGCTGGAAGATCGAAAACCGTCTCAACGTGCGGTCTCATGCATCATAATTTATTGTGCTTCAGCTGCAGCTTCGGTTCATTTCTCGAATATATATTTACGAGATGTAGCATGACTAGCCGATGAGGAAGAAGCCGCAGAGGCCATGACACCGAATGTTTGATGAAGAACTCTCAAAGGAGTTCGAATCGAACGATGAACGCAAAGCCCAATATTTTGGGCGTGTGGCCAGGCCGGTGTGACAGTTATTTGTGGGAGACCTGCAAGAGTCCTGCCTGTACCTATTTCTGGGGTACAAAAATTCTAGGTCCTGGAATTCGTTCTATCGTGGCACGATGCTCAACGCATTGTCAGATTCAGCGCGGTAAAATCTTCCTCATCATTCGCTAAAAGTGGCACACTTTCGCTCAACGACATTGTATTCTTTCCTGTTCCCCCGACTTGTACTACAGTACTGCATATATTCCTGCTACGACTGCGCGATACTGCATTGGTATATCAGTAAATGTGTGTTGTAAACTAGATGATTACTTGCTGGTACATTCCTGGTGCTACAAAATTTCGTCGTAGAGACGCGGGCCATAGGTGCCAGCAGCCTCTTATTCGGCTAGATACGTATGTCAGAATCTCGGTGCTAAGGCTGACGGCCATGAATGCTTACCACGTTTCTGGCCCTCGTTGTATTGGAGCGTCGCGTAGCCAACAGCTTCTTCTTCGGCTAGATACGTATGTCAGCATCTCGGTGTGACTGACGGACATGAATACTTGCAGCGCTTCGAGCGGCCCGTACGGTCGTCGTCGTAGCAACAGAAGTCAGCAGAAGCCTCCTCGTCTTCAGCTAAATAGGTATGTCAGTATCGCAGTTTTACTGACGGCCATCAATACTTGCCGCGCTTCTTGTCCTCATCGTAGGTGATCGTGAAGTAGACACCAGCAGCCTCTTCTTCGGCTAGATACGTATGTCAGCATCTCGGTGTGACTGACTGTTATGAATACTTGCCGCGAACGCTGCGCTTCTCATCGTACCTGTAGATTGCACCGGCCTCTTCCTCGCGCTTTGCCACGGCTGCGCGATGTATAAATTAGTAATATGCTACTGATGTCATGAATACATGCAAGAATGACCCATCATCTCTCCTGACATGGGGTATGCGACCGCAAGAGCCACCATGGAGGTGAGTGCATTGAGCAGGAGAAAAAGCTGCATGTTTGAAGTTGAGGGGATTTGAGGGAATTTATCGCTTTGTCGGTGCATGCTCTGACAATTCAAGAGTCCTTCTTATACCTTGTTGTACGTGCTCAGCTCGTAAGAACTTGCTGGAATGCGACGTGGCATGACGTTCAAACCCCCATTTTCAGGTGGGTTTCGCCATGATTGACTCGGACTTGGTCCGACTTTAATTATTGAAACGTAGTCCGCCAACTTGCATTTGAGGGGGTTGTCGATGATCGATGACAGCTAAAACTGTACCAAAAACGAAAACATGATTGCAATAGGGCGATTTCGGGTTTTGAGTCGACGTGGGTGATGACCAGCCTTTAATTATAAATACACCACTACGGTCTACCTACGTAGTGAGTTAATTATGGAGTTTGAAATTTACAACTTATCTCTTGCTGTCATATTCCTTCCGGTAAGCCACCGTGCACGCTCAAAGCTGCCCCGCTCTCCATTCGCTTGGTGTAATGCTGGCTTGTGGGTTATACTGAGTGGGCGTATTACGAAGCTGACTGGTCGTCTTCTTGCGAGTTGGAACATCTGGAGAGGACCATATATGACTCCAATTGTTTGCCCCAGATGGAGAACTCCGCTGATACAGATTCAAACAGCTCAGGCTCCTCTGCCCTCAGTGACCCTCCTGACGTCTTATTCCACATTCCTGAATTTATTCACTTTATTCTTGATGGCCACCGCCAATTCTCCTTCGACGTGCAATTCTGCAAGCACTGCCAAGCAGGCTCTGACTTGGATACCCTCGTTACTGAAGGCTTGCCATAGTCAGTTTTGGGGATTGCAGTGCGATGGGAACTTTAGCTAACCCAATCGGAAAAACGTCCTGCCCAACAGATACTACGAGCTGGATCTCGAAATTGAACTGAGAAAAGGGTTTGCAACTAGAGGATTAGAGTTAGCATGGACAGGGAATCATGCATTAGTAATGTCGTAGGTCTGGATTGGCCTCGAGAGTTATACTTTAAGGTGATACACGCTAGAAACCTACTAGTCTTTGTAATCGGATCTTCAGGCCTTGATCAAATGAAGATAGTATACCCCACCGATGATCTCCATAAGTACCCATGAGCGCTAATCAGTAACTAGCCGATACCGGTGTGCTCTGCTCTAGATATCAATGACCTCTAACCTGCCAAAAGGCCGTTTTACAGAAATCAATTCGCCATCGACCGTTGAGAATTCCAAATCTGCGATGAGCATATAGATTCTATCCTTGTCGTTCCATATTCTCTCCAACTCTGATTCGATAGACACGAACTTTCTTTCCGAAAATGTGACATGGTAAGGCATGGATGTCGTCAAGCTCCTTTCACGTCCGCAGGTGGAGATTTCTATCGTGGATGGCTCTTTCACCACTTGTCCTAGACCTCGGCTGTTCGTCACAGCTAGCGGGCTGAAGTCCATTAAATGTAGAATATACTCCGAGTCTCCAACAGGGAGTGCCTGCAAGACTCGATTCCCACTAATGGAAACTCTGCCATGATACGGGTGCCGGAAAATGCGAGCATTTGAAGGTCCCCAGTGTTCCCATGGTATCGGTGCTGCCACCCCCATTCCATCAAGGTCAAAGAAAATCCTCGTGGAAATGATAAAGAATTGAGTATGGGAATAGACATTAAGCTGGCAGGGCACGGTAAGGCATATGAGTCGATGCGCAGGGTCCGAAGTGTACATTGTCGGCTGGGCTAGCATATGCGGTTGTGGGTGCTCGATGTCATCCACCGGAAGGAGACACCATAACATTAATGAGACGGGCATCAGGAACCACGCCAACAATTCCGGCGGCTGGGACATGTCTTCGATTGAGTAGAGATGCAAATTATCAGTTGTAACCAGCAACCGATCGTTCCCGAGGAAAAAAAAATCGATCGTGATGTTGGATCTGTAGTTCATAGCGCCGCTGAGGATGCTCTAAAATCAGAATCAGCTGTCAAATCTCTCAACTATTCCAATACAAAGCTCACACTAGATGTCGTCGAGTGTTTCCAGTCCCAGACCTGCAGCTGCCACTTCCCGCCAAATAGATTCTCATTGTCGTGCAAGAGAAAGCGATGCTGCAAAGCGATATGCCTCCCGAAACTTTTGAGCACTACATTTGACGTTTCAACTTGAAAGGAGTTTCTCAGATCGTCCGATAGAAAAAGTGCCTCTCCAGCAGCCTGAGGGTGAACATCATCACCATCCAGGGTTCTAAGGTTAATATAGACTCTCTCATCATCAACAACATAGGCGACAGCGATCAAGTTTTGTGCCAGGTTCATGATCATATCGAGGTTGTATGAGTTGGGAACCGAACACAACGTTCCTGGGAGCCAATTGCGCTGGAATGATTGTTGTGAGGGCTCTGGAAGTATTGGAAAGATCTCGGCCGTGTCTTCTTGTGGGTACCACGAGCAGACATGCCCACGAGTAACCCAAGATCGCAGCCTCCTTTTCATAAGGATGGATTTGGAAGAGTGAATGTCAACCTTGAACCATGCATGAGCTTTGTCTCTCAAAAGTTGCAAGCGCGCGGAAACAGGAATGTCATTGTCCGTGTCGGAGACACAGAGCAACCGCTGTCCACTCATTTCAACGATGTACTGAAGCTCGGAGGAGGACATGTATGTCTGGCGAAGGGCCTTGCATACCTGCAAGAAGATTGTCAGAATAGATGATCATGTAGGACAACAACATGAATTGCAACCCACGGATGTACACCGAAGAATGTCTCGGCAAGAAAGGAAGCTGAGAATGTAAATCCTGAGTTCTTCAGCAAGTGACAAGAAGTCGGTTTCGGGCTTCATTCCGTTGTTCACTCGAAAGTGAGGTGAGCAACCAGTCTCGAGGTATGAGTACAAGTTGTGTGGGCGCCATAATTACATAAAGAACAGCATGAGTGGCCTTCGGAACCGAACAGATCGTGACACCTGAGCTCAATGCTCCAAGGACCTGCAGTGCAATCAATTTTACCGAGATGCAACAGTCACTCGCAGGACTGTAGTAACAAAAACAACGAATAAATACTAATATACAAGCCGCGAAGTGACAAATGAATAAAAAAAGTTCAAGGTTAGCTCGACAAAGCATTATCATGATCATGATGGGGCTGTTGATTTTTTTGAATAGTGAGAGCCATCAAAATAACAAGGCGATGAACACACACAAGACTGCAAGACTGGAAACTAAGTAGAAGGAGACATGATGAGACAGCAAAAATACACAGATAGGGAAGCAGAGCTGGTTGATCTCAGCGAGTTAGAAATGAGTGCTTTCTCAGATAAGTATATTTCTAGACGTCATCCGAAGACCAGCATCTCACTGCCCAAATCAGCACGGGTGCAATGCCAGTACGCAAAGCAACATTAGGGAGTGGTGTGTCAGCGCGTGTCGTACCACCGTTTTAATAATTCATCAAAGGTAAGAGTTGGCACTCAAGTCTCGTTGAGCCTTATTTGACCCGTGGGGCGCCACTGTAATGATAGCCGAGAGTCTTGAATAGGATGTCCTTTGCCTCAGTCCAACCTTCTGACTGAGATTGAAACAGCACCAGGAGTTCGCGCGTTTCATGCCGTCTGGGGTGGCACGCAAGGATAAATCAACCATTATACATATGAGAAACATACGTTTGCAGTGCCTGCATATGTGGGCCTGCCCATGACTCAGAATTATTTTGGAGCAGAAGTGATGCATCATGCATATGGCCCATAGTGTTCCAGTCCGCCAGAGGCGCTGGGCCCCGTGATGATCGATGTAACTGAGATAGTTTCAAAGTCCGCCCAGTCATGCTGATCTGTGTTTGCAGGGTAACTCTTGTCCAATCACTATCTGCGTAGTCGATGCTTAGTGGATCGATCGCCCTCAAGATATATCACGAACTGTGGCTTCCTCTCAGCGATGTGGAGTCTTGAGGGGCATCATGATGTAAGGTTCGGTCCTCCGTGTGTAGAGTCCTATACTATCACGCTAGCCGCATCGTGCGTCACGCGTCCGATATTCTATTTTCACTTTGCCGATTGTCGACATCGAGAATACTAGTGTTCTCTGCGGGTGGAGTTCTCGAGCCACCATATAACATCATCCAGAGATGGTAGACCCTAAAACCATAATACGCGCTCGTTCTTGCCCTATTGAATCATCCTTTCAGTTATGAGAAACGGTGAGCATCCGTGGTCTCAAGGCCCATTCAAAACGCCATACACATAATTCAGGTATGTATGTACATTTATTTCATGTCTCTCCTGGCTATGTTCCAGTGTCCAACATCTCTGGACGATGTACCTCAAAGTGATTGTGAGTCTTTGTTGTATCGACTTCAATGCTGTTTATGCTCGATCTCAATTTTCAGAACGCCGAACCTTTGGGCCACCATTTCGTGTGGGCAACATCCTCTCTCCTCTTTACTGTCGAGGAACAAACGAGTATCCTGAGGGCACGTAAAGCAAGCTCTATACCTGGATCATCTGACTGACGGTAATGTCCTTTCTACTTTGTCTAATTCACTTGACACCATATATTTTCCATGTACATCTTGTTTCTGTACTTCTGTGGAGGCTGTCCCCAGTATCCGTCAGACATTTTCCACAGTTGCATCGTAGTTCCACGATGTAGTATCCTAACCACAGAGACCAGTCCCCAGCAGGGTGTAATGAATTACGGCATTCGGGCCAGTGATGTGATTTTTTCACGATGGGCGCTCAAATCGTTGCAATAATCTCTCACTCGTATCAGATGGTCGAGACTACTAATTGCTCATCTCACCTGGTGAAGGGGGTAGTCCAGCCTGGGGCAGGGTTTCATACTCTTGCCGAAGAGCTCAAGTGTTACATTATGAGCTTCCTTTCTTGTCAAGATATTCTTTGTTGTGCATCTGTGGGTCAAAACTAATTGATACGATTAGTTTTCTTGGTAGTGGATACTGACAATCCTCTTCCAGGTATCCAAGGCCCTTCGACAAACATATATATCTTCATCCGAGCTTCAGTACATCGTTGAACTTGAAGGCCAACAGTTGCTCCCTGTCCCCGACACGCAGAATCGCTCCCCAATTTCGAAGCGCCTAAAACTCTTGAGGGACAAGGCTCACGCATGGTTCAATATTGATTTCCACTCGTTCGAAACAGTCACTATAAATTCGTACTCGGAGCAAAAATATGTCGCTGATGGACATCTCTACCTATGGGACCAAGAGGAAGACTTGGCCACAATCATCCCAATATTTCCAAAGCCCTCGCAGCAAACAATCCAGCGCAACTGGTCTCCAGGAACGCTATGTCCAGTTTCCAACTCAGCAAACCTCGATGTGTTCTTGGATCCAGCACAAAACCTGAAAGCCGTCGTATATCAGGTTGATCACGAGACGCTCTCCATCGACCTTGGAACACTGGATTGTGATAGTGATCACCCTCAAGCTGCTGGACGGACACTATATCTATCCGGGCCGCCCGGGTACGACGACAACCGCGTTCAAACAACAAGTGCGAAGCTCAGAGGTTGTGGGAGGCATATTGCTTTGCAGCGCTCCGTTGAGGTTGTAGTTGATTATGGAGCCGGAATTTACTACGAGAATATGTGGCAGCTGCAGATTTGGGATTGGCAACGCTCAACGACATCCAATGTGAGCCTCGGTCAGAAACTGTTGATAGCCATGGCAGTTGATTCTCAATCCAGAGCGTCCTCGGCGTGACAACACTACACGGATTCGGTTTTTGTTTCCTCGGAAGCAATAGAATACTGATTGTCGCCGATAACAATTTGAAGCTTTATTCAATCGAAGACATATCCCAGACGCCACAATTACTGGCATGCTTCGTGTCGCCCCTCCCATTATCGTACATACAGTGTTTTCTTCCGATGGATGATGGTGAGCACTGCTCACTGTCGCATGTCCAACAAACGACATACACCTCGGACGCTAAACGTCGGCTGGTGTGCCTCATCTCATCCTTTCCCACTCGAGTCTTCATCATTTCTACAAGGGTTTTCTTCAACGTTGAAGCAGCAGTGGCAACACCAAAACCAATACCGTGGAACCACTGGGGCCCTTCAAATGCTCGTATTTTTGAGCACCATTATTCATGCAAAGTTCATGTTTGCGGGAATCGGGTTCTGCAGGCATTCCCAGTCGACACGCCAGCCTCGAGCCCTAACGAATATGTGCTGCATATGATGGACTTCAGCCCGCTAGCCACGACGAACAGGCGGGGCCTAGGGCGAGTGGTGAAAGAGGCCTCTACCATTAATTACACTGGCAAGTTCGCGGAGAGCTTGACGATTTCGACGTCCTTACCTTATGTCGAGGTCGTATCTGACCGGAAGTTCAGTTTTGACAAGTTAAAAGCCATGTGGATCGATAAGGACAGAATTTACTTACTTAACACTAATTGGGCGCGTACGTTGACCACGCTTGAGGTCATCAATGTTTAGAGCAGACGGTCAGTAGCTGATGATGAAGATAGATAGTCGGATGTATACATTTGCAATGAGAACTCGATGACGACGGAACCATAGGTCAAGCAAGCACTCACTATGTGCTCGGATGACTCCTTTGAATGGTGCCCTACACAGAAAAGGGTGTGGTTGATAACATAGTCGGTTGGGCATGCGCCATGTGTGGGTATGCAGATTGAGTACAGAGTACTGAGTGGTGACGAAGGGTTGGAACGAAGCTCCTTTTTTAATTACACGAATTGTCTTAACGTATCTATGACAGGTGGTGCTGATGGTACAAGCGAACATCTAGGAACGCAGGCGACAATATCTTTGCCTTAAGTATGTTCTTCCTAAGCCATGTCTCAAATACAACATGATCCTCAAAAATGGGTACCTCCTTCGGCCAATAATGCAAATAGATAGCCTCGAGGCAAGATTCCGCCACCCCCCAGACACCTCTGTGTGATGACGATGGTGTAATTTCTCTACGACCAATACCTAAGAAGCTAAATTTTTTCTCGTGGCATCCCAGTGCATCCACTCTCAGCCAGTCATGGAGTTCTGTGCGCTTGCCAATGTACACGCCGTTGTCATAACAAATACTGATCCATGTAAGGACCCATATGAATGACTCAGCGTCGTGCTGGTACAGGTGCTCGACCTGGCCGCTGAGGCCTTTCTTCGTAAGAAGGTGCAGCGCCATGAAAGGTACTGTTCCTGTGCGCTCCTGGCCTGAGGGAGTGTCTTGAGTCGATGACAAGTCGAAATCATTGAGAACGCCAATCCATCGACCGCCTGAGGTCCTGTAAACCATGAGATTGCTAGGGCTGATGTCGCGGTGATGGACACCATTTTCCCAGAGCGCATAATGACCTTGTGCCGCATGCGTTAATGGACAATCAGGATATAGAAAGAAGAACACATACACACAATGATTTGCCACCATGCACTGAGGAACTCATCCCCACTCAGCTTCGTGATCGGGTGAAGCTCTCTGAATACGATGATGTAAAAGACGCGCCGGCCTGTTTCAGCATCGTCAATTCCTAGCGCCCTCCTGATGTTCGCTGCGGATGTACCTTTAATCATGCGGGACCAAACCAACTCTGGGACGTGGTGCTTCACCTTCCCCTCCTCATCCTTCTTCGCTATCTCATGCACCTTCTGGAGTATGTCAACCTCGCTCTTGCGCCCCTCTTCTGGCCAATAAAGCTTGGCGACGAGCTTGTCGGTAGGGTTATGATGGCTATGATGAGGAAGTTGAGGTACCAGAGTCGACAGCGCCACACTCTCCACTGGAAAGACGGCGATTGCACGTCCGCGCACACTCAAGTGAGTGATGCGCTCGTCAGACGTCAAATTGAATTTGAGGTCGATCTTTTTATCATCGACCCGAACCTCGCCCGAAGATACGAGCTCCTGTACGACAGAGTGAAAATTTGCTGGCTCCTTGCTGGCTTTTTTGTTGCTGCGGCCACCGTCGGCTAGACTAACAGAAGAACGCCTCTTGTTTTCTCTGTTGTTGGGTCGCTCAGACTGGTTCGAACATCCTACTGCATCTGAGTCGCACATGTTAGTGTGGAAGCATAAGATAGATATGCTGGGGAGCTTACCCGCGTCTGGCACGAACTCCGCGTCGCTAGACCTATTCTGCGGAGCTACGCATCGCGGAAGAGATCATCATCATGATCGGCTTCCTTGTGACCCTGCCCTTTGATCGTCACCAATTCGTGTAAATGATTAATTTTAACAGGATCACCTTGAACTTAATCACTACTCTTGCTCACGATGGTGTTTGAATTTATTATAGACCGCGAGGTGGCGGCATGGTTGGCGATGAAAGAGTGAATGAAAACGAGATAGCTGTGATTGTAGATCATTACCAGGGTCGTGTTTAAAAACAACAGGATCGTAGATAAACAACATGTAAATATATACCAGACTGCATCAATGCGACGCAGAACAGTTTTACACACCGATATGAACGAAAATCATCCTCTGCTCGAGCAGCGCTTGCGTCTTCATGGCATGGGTAGCACAGTCGAGCGCTCAGGTCGCCTTCGTGCAGTCCATGACACCTTCCTCCTTCGGGTGAAACACATTTGTGAAAAACTTCAGCAATGTGTTTTACAACAGCATCCCACAGTGTGCTAACGACGATCTTGAACCCCGAAAACTGGAGTCCAGCTGCGAGATGAATGACTTCGTCGGGGGTCTCTTTGTTCCCAAGGGCGATATGACAAGCAGATAAAAATGCGAACTCGGCGTGCGGAATATTTCTCTACATTATATCAAGCAGCGTTTTGATGTTCATCGCTCATACATGGGAGTGGCAAGGCTGCGCAGGGTCCTGCTTACCATGATAAGCAAGGTGAACCCAAGCGTTCTCTTCTAAAGCTTGGAGCGCACCTGCTCGTGTGGCTGCGTCACTAGAAATTGTAGTACGATTGACCGTCGTAGGGATGAGCTTATGGATAAGCTCGAGCTCACTGTCGATAGCCAAGAACGTTTTGCCTTTCCCTGCACCCAGTTGGCCTTGTCCGATTGCGACAAAGGGCGCAGTGACACGCTTCGTAAGAACATACGTAGAGATCCTCCAGGCACGGCTCCTTAGAGCGATCTGCCTTTGTGTGAAATAAATTGGCTGCATGGAGAGGAATGGACATGACAGCTGCAGTTGAACACAGCCAGATTCGAGAGCGGCGCTTGAGCTTGAGGACGTTCTTAAATATGTTGACGATGGGTAACATGATCTTGTCCCATGCTATCCGCAAGAGTATTATAAGATCTGTTCTCGTCTCTGCTGGGTTCATCCGAGATGCGAGTCGTATTGCCCTCGTGAAACAATCCTTGATAATTGCCAGATCAGCGAGAGCGATATATAGACGGCAAATGAACATGTGAAGGTTTCCTGACGCCGGGACAATGATGGCGCTGCATAAGTATTGGCTTGCAATGAGGATGATGACTGGGCCGTGACACGCTGCCGTTTGCAGGTCCTCGTACAAAGGAGGGAGTAGGAACCGCGAGAACGCCCGAAGATCACGTACCTCAGCAACCGCAGCTTCCCACCGCCTTGTACTTGGTTGCTAATCGATCAGCAGCAGCTCTGCCGGCGATGGTTGCAGAACTCTGGGCGGTATTAAAAATGCGCTTGCTCAACTCCAAATAATCGTGCGCCAGTTTCGGATTTGCTGATTTGCAATTGGGATTTTGAGTCGAGATATCAGTGACCATTGCTGGCCACGACCCTGCTGAGGGTTGAGTTGCACCCGGTAACGAGATAAATAGGCTTCCTGCAGCCACAGGCAGCTGAAATACTTGCCTGGGTGCAGTGAAGGCAAAGTCGCCAGTGATTCTTGGCAGAGACCAATGACCTCCTCGACATCTTCATTCTCCCGAGTGTCCATGAAACGAGAGCTGAGCACCGCGCTAAAATTAAAAAGAGTTACATGGCGTCCTAGATGGTCATGCCGCGTTAACTGAAGGGATTCGCGATACCAATCGATGGCCTCGTTAAGATCCTCGCTGACATGCGTTTTGTCATATCTGGTTTTGAGCATGAGGTCAAGGTTGCCAAGCGTGACTTTGATGCCCAGGTGGGCACAATGTCAGCGCCTCGCGATAGAGGCTGACAGCTCAAGTGATATCATCAGTGTGGCCATGTTTGTTGATGGTGATGAAGGTGCACCCTAGGTTGCCCAATGAGAAAGCCTTGGTGATCGAAGCGATAGTAACCGAATGAGACAGCCAAGTTATTCAAGTAGTCCTCACGGCCAGTATGTCCCTCGAGGCACTTGGACACAGCTTCACGAAGGAATTGTATGCCTCCGTCTAAATCATCAATGTTGCCGCTTTGTGTGAACCGTGTTATGAGCGCCCTCAAAAGGTTTTCAAGTGTTCTTGGGCGACATTGATGACCCACAGGACAGAGCTCGAGGACGACTCGTCGAAGGCATATGCCTTCATCGGATGCGTCTGTTGGAAGGTTGATGAAAATGTTCTATAGCAGCGTTCAGATGAGAGACCGTCGTGTCCGAGTCGCCACGTATTCGGCAAATTGCGCGCGTCCTGCATTTGTGTTTCGAGTGATCTCGCAGTCTTTGAGGGACTAGAATTGACGTTCCATCAGCTAAGCTAATGGCAGGAGCCAGCATCACTCACATCAAACAGTGTGCCGTCCTGATCATTGCAAGCATGTACAACGGAAGCCTTCAGCGTGAGAGATGGGTGGACACCGAGCACGGGTTGGAAGCCTGAGGATAGATATCTATGAGAAGGTAGCATGTGTACATGAATGACGAGTAAATCACTCACCAAAAGGTTTATCTCCATGATTGAGTAGCTCATCCCACGATATTTGAAGTTTATCGATGACCTTTCCGCTGCCTAACATTCAATCGGCCTCATAGGACGCCTGATTCTGATATCCACAGACAATACAGGTGAGGCATCTAATGATCTAGACCGAAGATCAGTTCTCAAATCATACCCGGAAGTTACCAGGGACTTTACAGGGTCACAGTATCCCCCAACACTACGAATTTTTCGGATGACAAGACACTGATGGCCGAATTCTAGCGTCTCTGGGAGTCAATATTGATTGGTATGTAAATGCTTGCGGGTACGCGTTCAGAAGGGACTTCGATAATTTTTCCGAGGATGACTGTAGAGGCATCATTGAGGATCTGGAAGCAGTATGAGTGGCACACCTCCAAACCTGATGCACGGTTTTCTGAGCTACTAGACATGATAGAGCGATGAAGCAAGTTGACGAGGATCGCAGATGGACAGCGTGATGGGCTGGATGAGTGGGAGTGGAGGATGGAAGTAGAGATATGGGGACTGTGGATAGAGTTCAGCTGAGGGGGAAAAGAGGTTGAGGGTTTCCGCCCAGCCTGCAGGTGTATTTCCGCATTGTCGAGGGTTGTTCGGCACGATAGACGCTGGCATGAATACACTAAACGCTATGAATAGAGATCACCGACTAGAATTGGCGAAAGAATCTGTGTTCAAGTCATGGTCAGTCACACACGCAAATTTCCCATGATAAAAAATTACCTTCAAAGCTTATACTTGGATTACAAAATCAATTCAATCGATCGATTGCAATAATGATTGTGTCACGGTGGCGTTCCCACGGCCTCAATTGATCAATCCAAATTGACTCTGTCAGACTCCTATTCACTCTAAAATACCTGTCCGTACTACTCTGTCATTCCTTGTCACTTTCATAGGGACGTTACCACCCGGTCCTTACACTTACTGTTCCGTTCCTTTAACAGTATCCCGATACTTACCGATTGCTTAGCCTTAAATAATACAATACAGTACCTAGTCGTAGTATACTAGGGAGTGTGTTTAGAACCCCCGAATTGCAGACTTTGATCCTGTTATTCTGAGAGCGCACGTTCTTCTACTTGTGCCTTCTAGCCTTACAAAGCTAAATAGCCAACGTCACAGATTGGTACTGCTGCTGCTTCGAAATATGCTGCATGATTGCATTTCTTAAAGGACCAGTCAGCTACTACAGACTACATAATTTTACATACAGGCTACATAATATACAAGCGAACATCTAGGAGCGCCAGCGACAAATTACTATTCATTTGCCTCAATCAAAGAATCATACTCTTCCTAAGCCACGTATCAAATACAACCTGATCCTCCAAAATGAGTGCCTCCTGTGGTACCTGATGCTGCGCGACAGCCACAAGGCAAGAGAGCGCCACCTTCCAGCTACCTCCGTGTGACAACGACGGCGAAATCTTTTTACGATCATTATTTAAGAAGCTACTTTTTTTCTTGTGGCATCCAAGTGCATCCACTCTCAGCCAGTCATGGAGTTTTGTGCGCTTGCCGATGTACACGCCGTCTTCATAACAAATACAAATCCATGTAAGGACCCATATGAATGACTCAGCGTCGTGCTGGTACAGGTGCTTGACCTGGCCTTTGGTGCCTTCCTCCGTAAGAAGGTCAAGCGCCATGAAAGGTACCGTTCCTGTGCGCTCCTGGCCTGAGGGAGTGTCTCGAGTCGATGACAAGTCGAAATCATTGAGAACGCCAATCCATTGACCGCCTGAGGTCTTGTAAACCATGAGATTGCTAGGGCTGATGTCGCGGTGATGGACACCATTTTCCCAGAGCGCATAATGACCTGGTGCCGCATGCGTTAATGGACAATCGGGATATAGAAGGAAGAACACATACACACAACGATTTGCCACCATGCCTTGAGGAACTCATCCCCACTCAGCTTCGTGATCGGGAGAAGCTCTCTGAATACGATGATGTAAAAGACGCGCCGGCCTTTTTCAGCATCGTCAATTTCTAGCGCCTCCCTGATGTTCGCCGTGGATGTATCTTCAAACTTGTGGGACCAAACCATCTCTGGAACGTGATGCTCCACATCCTCATTCGCTATCTTATACACCTTCTGGAGTATGTCAGCCTCGCTCTCGCGTTCCTCTTCTGGCCAATAAAGCTTAGCGACCAGCTTGTCGGTAGGGTTATGAGGGTTATGATGAGGGAGCTGAGGTACCAGAGCCGATAGCGCCGCACTCTCCACTGGAAAGACGGTGGTTGCACGTCCGCGCAAACCGAAGTGAGTGGTGCGCTTGTTAGACGCCAAATCGAATTTAAGGTCGACTTCTCCGAGCTTTTTATCATGCACCCGGATCTCAGCCGAGGATACCAGCTCAGGTAATGTGTGGTGGCCCCATTTTGCGTATGGCATTCGCTGCATGACAAGCAGCAAAACCATGAAGCGGGGAAAGTCCTGGACAAAGTTGATGCCAGAGCACTGAATTGCGCCCTGCCGATCAAAGTACCAGGTGTAAATTATGTCGTCTAGTACGAGCGATCAATTAATGTCATGGGGGATCTGCAGCAATTCATAACTCACTCTCCACCACATAAGAGATCACACTCTGTCGCGCGAAATGAGCTGCGAAAATTTCCGCGGCGTACATACCATTCTGCACGACAGGATGAAGTCTCCCTGACTCCGTCTTGAATTTCTTGGTGTTGCGCTCATCGTCGGCTTGAGAAGGACGCTTCGGGCCTTTGAGGGGTGGCTCAGAAAGGCTCGAACGTCCTGTTGCATTGAAATTGTTAGTATGGAAGTATAAATTGGACATGCTGGATAGCTTACCCGCATTCGGAGGCACAGGGGTCGCATCTGGCTCAGGCTCCTCAGCGGATGTGTCCATTTCCCTCCGAAACTTCATAAACTTCTTCGCTCCAGAAATTTTGTAAGTCGTCTTCGCTTGGTACTTCTGAGGCACAGGATTGAGCGTCGCCTTCGTTTTTTTGAACTCCAGCGTCGTTCGAAGTTCCTTCCATTCGAACTTTTTTTTGGGCTTTTCCAACGCCTTCTTGTAGACCTCACCTGGTTTACAATTCCACACCTTCATAGCGCTCGCCTTGGAGACGATGACGATGTCAGGCTTGCGTAGGGACTGTTCACCTTGGTGGGTTTGGTAGATGTGGGATGGGTCGTTTTGATGAAATATGATTTCGTGATCGTCCCCCGCCTTCGAAGGAACCAATCCAGGCACGTTCAGTGTGCTCAGTTCACAGAGTGCATAATTTGCAGCTTCGATGAAAGGCTTGTACATGCCTTGCTCGTTTGGGCTGTCCAGACTTACGGTGGCGTTAGATCAATCTCCTTTCACAGGATTTGAAGTTCTGACTTACAGAGTACCCATATGTCCTTGAATGGTGCCATCGTTGCAGATGCGCAGGACGGCCTTGAGGGAATTTTCGAGTAGTGTTGACTTGTCAGTTGGTTTTGAGGTATCGGTGCAGCGTAAAAGGAGTTCCGCTAGCATTTTGTCTATGTCGGCTTCCTTGTAGTCCTCGATGTCACGCGCGATCCATGGACGAAGATCTTCGATGCTGCGTGAAGGACGAAGTTCAATGGTGGCTGCAGTGACAAGAAAAGTGAACATACCCCAGGCCTACAGCACTAAGATGTTCGCTCATAGCGGCAGTGCCAGCTGATTGCGGGGTGGACTTGAGCTGAGGGTCTGTTTTAGTGCCGTGGGTAGGCGTCTTTGGCACAGTGCCAGTATTGGCAGCCATGATGAAGAGCGTCAGAAAAGTGGACTGGAATGATAAAAAATTGCAGATGAAAGCTCGCTTTTAAGCTAAAGAGACACTATCAATCAAGCATCTCGAGGCCACAACTTCCTGGCCACAATCGATGCTTGAAGGGGATAAGTTAGCTGCTCACGGTTGCAATTGAGCGCTGAGCATGGCAGTCACGGTTTGAAAATTGAAACCCATCACATCAACTGTTTTCGACGCCACCCACAAGCGCCCACCCGGCGTTCAGCGTGATGGCATACTTACTCCATCGAGCATAATGCACAATAGTTTTAACATGGTCCAGACTCTCCAGAATCCATCAAACTCCAGATCGATCATGCATCTGACAGGCATCTACGTCCCCCAACATGATTTTTTTCTCCTTCGAGCACAATTATGATCTTGTTCTATTCTTCGGCGCATGTAGAACCACCTGTAAATTGCGATAGCGAGTCAAATTTGAAGATCATCGGTATCACTACCATCATACATCAAGCTTCGACGAGCTTCGACGTCACCCGCTCCTGCCCACCGGGACTTCTCTCCAATTGAACGAGTGGGTGAGTCAATTCCATTCGTGTGACTCTTACTATGATTTGTCTGATTGTTTTCATGGTTCGTTTTTGACATGTACTATCGCCCAATCAATAATCACAATCTGGAAGAACACAGGCTTATTTTATTTTATTTCCACTCCGCAGTCCTACGATGACGAGGCCACTCAACGTGGACCGACTAGCTAGACCTATTCTGCCGAGCTACGCACCACAGAAGAGATCACACTGGCTTCCCTGTCACGGTGTGGCCTTTGATCGTTCAACGTTACATTTACCAGAATTATCTTGAACTAAATCACAACTCTTGCTCATGTTTCAATTATTATAGACCGCGAGGTAATGGCGTGCTTCGCGCCTACATAACAATATTGGTACTACGCCACCCACTCTGACAAGCATACTGTACGACTACTCAGCTGATAGGGTTAGTTGTATCTGAGATAGGCTATGTACCCCGTTGCCATTGTTGTCGTAGTCCTGCTCGGTGTTCATACTGGCATAGTGATCCGTGGGCACTTGATAAATGCCTTGCTCATATCCAGCAGCTGCAGCCTGGAGCTCCTGATTAATACTGTCTATCCTGCCTCGTCAAGTGAATCAAGAAATCAATGACACCCTGAGCAGGATTCTGTCTCTTGCTATACGCAAGTCAATGACATTAAACATAGGTATTATTCTAATCTCGATGCAATGAACGAATAAGCGACCAACGTCCGTGTCCATCCGTGTGTCTAACTCACTGTCCGTCAATGCATGCGGCGTGGCATTGTAAACAAAATGATCGTTCGAAAAAATGCGCTATGCGAATGCAAACAACTCCGCTCACCATCTTACGACAAGAACGCCATCGCAAATACCACGCCAACAAGTCCAGCACCAAGTGATACGCCCATGGTGGCAGCACCACCAGTTTTAGCGGGTGACGCGCTAGAGCTTGTGCTGCTTGATGTTGACTTTGCTCCGCTTGCACCTGAACTCGCAGTCGCTCCTGTCGGCGTCGGCTGACCAGAGTACAGTGCCGTGCTTGCGTACGTCACGCAGTTCGAGCTTGGAGCAGGTGTGGCGGTGTATGGCACGGTAGTGATGGGACCAAGAGATTCGGGGGGTTGGAAGTAGGTCGAGGTGGCGCCGTTGGTAGTGTAGACACCGACGGGAGACATGTCATCACCCTCGCACACCTCAAAGACACCCTTCTGTGCGTTGTTGGGTGCGTTGTATGCGCACCCGAGACGGTCATAGATGTTCTGACAGAGGGCCTGTTGGTTCTGACCGGCAGGGTCGCAGACTTTCATGCAGAAGCCGTTGCCACCCATGAAGCTGAAAGGAAGATGAGACATGTGGACAAGGGGCAAGAAAAAAAAACGCACTTCGTCCAGTCAATAACTTGTTGGTATGATGCATTGTTACCACCGTTGCTGGGGAACGCGTTGGAGTACATGAGACCGCCAAGAGGGTTACCACGCTACAAATCACGTTAAGGCTCCATCTATGAGATATCTCATAACAATTTTTACTCACAAGATCAGCACCGTGGGGGTCCAACTCGCCTCCGTAGTCATTAGCAGCAATATTGACCTGGGTCTGGTCAATGAAGCCGGCAATTTGGATATAGTTGGGGGTCTTGATGAGTTGCACGCCTTGGAGAGCACCGGCGGGAATGAGACGAGTACCGTGCCCTGGTTTTGTACACCATGCGACTTCCTGACCTTCAGTGTCACCAATGGTGGAGTTGGGCTGTGGAGGAGCCCAGAGGCAGAAGTCTGCATGGTTTTAGAAAGAGCAAATAGATTAAAAGACGGAGAAACTGACCGTCTATGTGGTTCACAAACGATGTTTGACACATAGAGCTCTGGGTTTCAGTTGTGGAGTTGCAAATATTGTAACCAACTTGGGGACCGCGAATAGCAGCAGTATTATAGTCGACTTGGTAAGGCTAGCAACAATGAGCACGTGCTGTTGCGCGCCGCCGCGAAGTGGACTCACGATTTCGGACGGGTAAGCATAGTGCTTGTCAACGAGAGGAGTGGGGTCAGCAGGATCGGGCTGAGCGTGAACAAACGTAATCGCTGCAACTGCAAGGAGGGCAGATGAAAGAGTGGAAGGAGACATGGTCTCTGGCAGGGTCGGGTTACTGTTGAAGTTGTGATCTGCAGCGAAGGACTAATTTGGACGACGAGCGATGACGGGCGCTCGTAGAAAACGGAAACAGACAAAGAAGAATATAATATTGATGCGAGCGTCTCAATCCTCTTCAAATAGGTTTCGGCTATTCCCGTCAGCAGCTGTGCACTGACCACCCCACGTGACAATAACACGTCGCGTTTAAACCCCGACGCGACTACGTTTAAAGATCGATAATCATCACCAGAATTCGCCCTCATCTTAACCATCATGGCAAAATCAGCGACAGGTCAGTTTAACGCGTCTTTTGCTATTAACATCCCCTCATTGTCGTATAGAATCAACGACAAAGGCTGCAACAAAACGCGCTAACGCCAAAACCTCCAAGGCTGGTTCGTCGTCCCTTTATATTTCTTCTTCGTCCTACTAACTTCATCGCAGACAAGGAGGACAAACCAAAGCGCGCACCAAGCGCATACAACCTGTTCGTCCAAGCCCACATGAAAGAGTGGAAGGAGGCACATCCCGGCGCACCCATCAAAGAAGCCATGTCCGAGGTGCGTATATGCGCATATATGCGCCCCTTTCATGTCTGACACACCTCTAAGATTGCAGCAATGTGGCGGGAAGCACCCGAGAACCCAAATCGCGGCAAGGAGCCAAAGCCCAGGAAGCCAAAGGCTGTAGCTGGCGCACCTAAAGCTAGCCGCAAGAAGAAGCAGACCCCACCACCATCAAGTGATGCTGAGAATACAGGCGACGCCAGCGACGAGTAGTGCATCTTGTATGTTTACTTCTTCTTTCACGCCGTTGCGCTGCTTCTCTTCCGACACTCCTGACATTATATTTTTCCGTAATCATTCATTTCACTGTACTCTTTCACATCCCCCATGAGTTGTAGAGCCGTGTATATGCTACAATGTAGCTATTTATTCAGATAGATGTGGCCGAATACACTGGCACGTAGCCTCTCTACCGTCACGCTTGATCGCACCGAAAGTCTGGCTATGCCTGGCTATCCACGTGATGGCAGTTGATGCACCACTCCAACCAATCATCTTACCCTTCGACGTTCCCCCTCATGACACCTGGACTTACCGCTTACGCGTTTGTGTCGGTCAAACATTTGCCTCAAGGATCTACGCCTCCAATGACGATCGCAATGATGTATTATATCGATTGACATAACTCGTGCAACTTTCCAGTACAGCTCGCTTCAGGGTGGAGGTCAGGTCCTTCGTATTCTTTGTCAACGCAATGATAAATTTCAGAGATTGTGAGTACTGCCCGAACATGTGTCAACGACGTCCATTCATTTGTAAATGTCGATTCTAGCTAACTGCTGGTGCACGTGCTTTGCAGCTCGTTACGCTCCACTTGGTCGTCCCCCTTCTTCATCCACACACAGACGGACTCGATGTAATTCGATCGCGTCTTTCTTCTGAAAGCTGAGCACTTGTCTTGGACTAATATTGTTGGCAGGTCGCGGATAGAGGAAAGATGGCAAGATGGCCGAGCGGTCTATGGCGTGTGACTCAAGCGAAAGCTTGCCTGATAGGTTCAGGTTTCTCATCCTCGTAAGAGGGCGTGGGTTCAAATCCCACTCTTGTCATGATTTTTGATGAAGGGCGGTAGATCGAGCGCATAGCTGCCGTCTGGTTCATCATAGGCGACGTGCATTCTCGATACTTACGAGTCACTAGAGACGAAAACCCCCGCCAGGTATGTGCAGCTAAGCCACAAATTTTGTCGTGGTCTGATCGTACAAGCAGACTTCGTTTCATTCTCGGACGAATTTTGTGAATATAATATCGTTCACAGAGATGTTGCTTATCTTTTAACTTGATTCCGCAGTGCTCTCGGGCTTCATGTTGTCCTAGGCCTGCGTTTCTGCTGCTAAGTGCTTCGCATGATTTTTTGTTTAAGTAACAGAGAGCTAGGTTTCCTATAGTTATATGCAGTCATTTCTACTTCAACTGATTTTTAAAGCTGTGGTTTCTTGATGCGCTAGCTGGTAACACACCGGATCTCGTTCCGAAGGCCCCTCATACTTTTGTAGTTGTTTACATTTGTCCTCCTACTTGGTCCGAGACTGGTTGCTCATCTCACTTTCGAGTGAACAACGAGATGAAGCCCGAAACAGACTTCCTGTCTCTTGCTGAAGAAGTCAGAATTTACATTCTCAGCTTCCTTTCATGCCGAGACATTCTTCGGTGTACATCCGTGGGTTGCAATTCATGTTGTTGTCCTAAAGTAACATGATCATCTATTCTGACGATTTTCTTGCAGGTATGCAAGGCCCTTCGCCAGACATACATGTCCTCCTCCGAGCTTCAGTACATCGTTGAAATGAGTGGACAGCGGTTGCTCTGTGTCTCCGACACGGACAATGACACTCCTGTTTCCGCGCGCTTGCAACTTTTGAGAGACAAAGCTCACGCATGGTTCAAGTTTGACGTCCACTCTTTCGAAACGGTCTTCGTGGAAAGGCCCTTGCAGATTCAGCGTCAAATCGTTGCTGGCGGGCATGTCTACTTGTGGAGCTGGAACACAAACACGGCCAGGATCTTTCCAATACTTTCAAAGCCCTCGCAGCAACAATTCCAGCGCAAGTGGCCCCCAGGAATATTGTGTTCAGTTCCTCTCTCAGTTCCCGTCGATCTGATCATGGACCCAGCCGAAAACCTGATCGTCGGCGCCTTTATTGTTGATAATAGGAGTGTCTGTATTATACTTGGAGCCCTGGATAGTGATGGGGTTCACCCTCAGGCTGCTGGAGAGACGCTGATTCTGTCGGACGCTCCGGAAAATAACACTAGGCCTGGTAGGATAACTCCAAAGCTTCGATGTTTTGGGAGGCATTTCGCTTTATGGTCTACCTGGGGTTCAATGGACGATGAGTGGCACCTGCATGTTTGGGACTGGAAACACTCAATGGCATCCAGTGTGAGATTTGGTTTGAAATAGGTGAAAGATCTGACAGCTGATTCTGGCTTCAGTGTATCCTCCGCTTCAGCGACGCACTGGTCTCTGACTCGGAATTCATCAATAAAGTCGATTTTCTTTTCCTCGGGAACGATCGATTGCTGGTCATAACCGATAACTTGCATCTCTATTCAATCGAAGACATGTCCCAGGCGCCAGAATTACTGGCGTGCTTCCTGATGCCCTTCCCATTGATATTACAGTGCCATCCTCCGATGGGTGACATTGAACACTCACAACCGCATATGCAAGCCCAGCCGACTATTTACACCTCAGACCCTGCGAATCGACTCATATGCCTTACCGCGCACTCTCCTGATGCCAGTTGTCGTTATGGTTTTCAAGCCCTCATCATTTCCACGAGGATTTTCTTCGACCTTGATGGAATGGCGCCGGCAACATCGATACCATGGGAACGCTGGGGGCCTTCAAATGTCCGTGTTTTCGGGCACCCATATGGTAGCAGAATTCACGTTAGTGGGAATAGAGTCTTGCAGGCACTCGCTGTCGGCAGTAGAGACTCAGAGTTTATATTACATTTGATGGACTTTAGCCCGCTGGCTGTGACGAACAGCCGGGGTCTAGGGCAAGTGGTGAAAGAGTCATCCACGATAGAAGTCTTCACCAGAAAACCTGGAAAGAGATGGAGAAAGACCTTGACGACATCCATGCCTTACGTCCAGGCCATATCTTCAAATAGGAATTTTAAATCCACCGAATCAGCATTGGACGGCATGTGGATCGACAAGGATAGGATTTATATGCTCTTTGCAGTTTTTAAACCTGGTAGTATGATTTTACAAAGGGAGCCTGTTGCTAGGTTCGAGGTTATTGACGTCTAGAGCAGAGAGGGGCGGTGTCGGCTTAATGATTAGCGCTCTGGATCATCGGTCGAGGAAACTACCTTCATTCAATTGAAGCTTGAAGATCTGATTACGGGAGACTAGGTTTCAAGCATGTGTTACCATAGAGTATAAGTCTCGAGGCCAATCCAGCGTACGTCCAGACCTACGAGAGTACCACTTATGTATATTATTCATGATTCCCCGTCCATGCTAACTCTAACCATCTGGTTGTAAAACTCATTTCTCGGCGCAATTTTTCATCTGAGTGGATACAGATGGCCGATGTGCAACAGCAGGATGCCCTGCACGATGTTGTTCAGGACTCAGCGAATCAACGTAGTAAGTAGTCCTGGACTGTGCTTGTCCAGCGTTCCCAACCGCTTTCTGTTTGACTCGGTTCCCAGACGATCAGCCGCTTACTCGCTGCTAACTCCAGTATACTGATGGTCGAGATCCAGCTCGTAGTATCTGTTGGCAGGACGTTCTCCCGACCGTGACTTCGCAAGAGTCTACTCGCGTAATGCATGTTTCGCACTCTCCAGTACCAGTGTCAGACTCGCAACACAAGTCAACATGATGGAATTTACAGGCCACTGAATGCTTGGATGCGCCGCATCATGCGCAGGTTGCTCCCACTCCTGTGCTTACTAGATTTCCACGAGAAACATCGCCATAAGAAACTACAAGTTCATCTCTTTCTGCGCGGTGTTTCAGACGGATCATGTGTGACACCAGTTCAAGTTGCCCATATGTCTTTGTGCGCTGCTAGACACGAAGGGAGTATGGTTATCTGTGATGCGTTTGTGTATGGTTGAAATAAGGACCAACTGCACACCAAACAACGCGATCATGTATTGGGTGCTTTCAAAACACCGAGGTAGTCGGTAGCCGTGAGTAAGTGCATATTCGGGCTAACACGACGCCTCAAGCGTTCACCTGTCTGCTCAAGGTCTACTATCAGTAGTATCTTCTGGGATTCTTTCCGCAATCGTATATCAGTTGCACGACACTTTCAAGGGGGGTTTGCACTCACATATCTGGAGTTGCTGCCATGAACGTTGTGAGAGAGAGATCCACTCCATCGTTGCCACAAGAAACGCGATCCGATCTCCAAAAGTCCCTATGCATTCGCGTGACCAAGAGAGAGAGAACAACGACTTGAGTCCTGCTGCCGAATAAGTAACCATCCCTTCCAAGTAAGATCAAACAAACTCCGCAACCATGTGCACCACCGGAAACTGCATCTCGGGTTAATGGGGCGGCTTTGAGCGTGCACTGTGGCTTACCGGAAGGAATACTGTAGCGAGGATGACAGCAAGAGAGAAACCTGTGCCGCTTTACAAGTGAATATATATTCGAGAAATGATTGGGGCACGAACCGAAGCTGCAGCTGAAGTACAATAGATTATGATGCATGAGACCACGCATGAGACGGTTTTCGATCTTCCAGCTGCCGTGACTCTCGAAGGTACGATACAGCACGCAGGCCAATATTTCTGGAAGAGCGTGCGTGAAAAGGCACGCGGTGAGCTCGAGTCTGTGTTTGAGCCGCAGTTATTAATACTGACCTGACTCGCCAGCAACTAGCAAGCAGTACACGATAATCACTTGAGACCTTGCTTTCGTAGCCAGATATCCGATACCCCCGGGGATCGAGCATTCTCCTTTATGAATAGATTAGAAGCCGTGTAAGCTGAGCAGGCAAAAGCTCTGAGAGATCTCCTCACCCATTGACAGGATAAATTCTTGGAAGCAGACGATGATTGGTATCAAATAGGCCTGCGGAGGATGAGTGAGACATCTTGTCTAGAGCTGGCTATAGCCTCCTGGTATTAGTCTCACAATCGTGTTGATGATTTTGAACGTCATGAACTTTCTCTCACGATACCATATTGCGATTGTTCTGAGTATGAAGATGCCTGAACCATCAGGCATTTGTGCAGATGTGAGAACGGGGGATCAACAATAGCCAATTCAATCGATGAACTCACACTCGGCGGAAAACATGGACAGAAACCCTACACCTGATGCGGTGTTAGACGCAGAGTCAGTGTGCGTCAAGGTAAACCATCATCTCACCCACAGATATTTGTTATATATATAAAGCGGCAAAGCTATGATGAGGATAAGGTATGAGTCAAATTCGCATGTTTCCAACATCTGACCATACAGTGTATGAGCCACGAGGGAGAAAAGTCACTGGAGCACATCGTGAGCACATGACAATCTGAAGACGATATAGAGGTGCAAATCCGATGCTCACAAAGCATATTCAGGAACATGAAGGCAGACGGAAGGTGACCGCAGGCGAGATAAAGCATCGTGCCGAGCCCGCACCGAGAATCGACAAGATAAGCGACCTGTATGTAGTTAAGAGCGTGTACTACAGGGCGCTCAAGCAAATTTTCACTTGCCGAGTTGGGCACGCAAAGCATGCTGTCGTATATCTGAGTGTTAAAGCAAAACAATGAATCATTGCATCGTCACGATAAATTATATAGCTCACCCAAAGTGATGTTAATGCAACTATCACGAAAAGTTAACGAAAGCAACTTATTCAACGGACAACAGCCGCACCATAGTAGTACTGGGACGAGAGCATCGGTGATCCAGGATTGACTCGATTACAGAAGTCGTACTCACCTTTGACCATAAGATAATGTCAGTTTGAGACCCAGAACTCATCCCAGTCATGGCGATAAATCGCATCGCTGTGGGTTATTTATCAGCTATCCATGCAATACAGCATCTCGTGGACTTTGACAAAGTCATTGATCGGAGTTTGTGTTTAATGATCGTGTCTTATTGAAAACTGCGGCATTGAGCGTGGTCTTAACCTAGTGCGGTTGTGAGAGTTGCAGCTCCGCTTGCATCAGAACAATGTTACCTACATAAGGACAGCACCCAGACAATTCTTCGTCATGGGTGTTACAGCAGCGATCATCATCCACGTTCTCCGAAGATGTGGTTTGATCCGAGTCGAGAATCTATGCGAAAAATGAATAGGATAACAAGGAAGCACAGGAAGCACAGGAAACCACACATATGATGAATTTCATCATATGATGCTGCCGAAAACGGCAGCTCGCACATGCAATGTCCGTGAAAGAGCAATGCTAGGAGCAAGGCAGAATTCTTGCAAACGGAAAGATCGACTCACTGGACACGCAGCCTCAATCCTCGGAGTTGGACACCAACAGCAGCGCGACACTCGAAAATACCAGGAGCGACTGAGCTAGGGACGAGTTCAAGAGCAAGTGGATGGAAAGAATTCGTCCTGTCGCCAGACGTAGAGAATAGACGTAAACTTGCACAAAAGAGCAGTGTCATTGACACGCACGGTTTTTGAGGCCTCCAAAATGGCCCCCAGGTCCTCGTCATTTCATGGATTGTAGATTGAGTCGGCATAGCCTAGGTACTTCAAGTTGGTCTGCACAACTATTGAGGTGTGATGATGATAGCGTACCTTTGTACCGCACGCAACCCTCTCGACTCCAACAAAAACATCCACCGCCTCTGTCACACTCTGTCCACCCAACCAGCTTCTGTCTGCCATAGGTGCATGAAAACTGTGGTACTTCATCCAACAGGAGGAACTTGCACGCATGAAAGGGGTCGCCATCATGCAGATCATTTCAAGTATATTGTATGGCAGGGCCAGGGAGAGGGATGATATGCACACCTTAATGACAATACGCTCGGCGCGGTGTTCGTTCATGAAAGTCGTGAGCATCGACAACAACTGAACGCGAAATTGAGAGCGCAAAAGGATCCGCATAGTAGGTCAATGAATCAGACTGTCAAAAAAGAAAACAGTAGGAAGTGAGATACAATGACGAAGTACAGGACGTTTACTGGAATTAGATAAAACGACCGAAAATGTCAACGAGAAACAAGAACTGCAAGTTTCTTCCCTTGAGCTCAACGGACGCACAGCCGATCCAGAGTGAGAACCATTGTAGCAGTATTTTGCCGAAACGTCGTTCCAAAACCAATGACGTAGTTACGACTGCGTGTCTCATGTTGACCGTCAGTGTGCTAAATAGGCGCACAGCAAAGCCAGCGCACAAAACGAGCGCGCCATACAGCAACAGGACTAGGAGGACGTGAAGGAGCTCCCATTGTCCCAGGGGTACCAGCGACTGCAGATACTGTCGAAGTATTAGCAGCTGGAGGTGATGAGGGTGTGCTCTGGATTGCTGCGCCGTGTTGCTGCGTGGTATGAGTATTGGAAGATCTGGACGAGCTAGCAATTGGGTTCTTTCCCTTTCCCGCGTGATAGTTCCTCTGTGCGAAAAAGATTTAGTGGCGAAGGAAAACAAAAGTGAACAAACGCACAGGCTGTCCCGCTGTGTAAGGGACCTCGACCTCTCGCAACTGGATGTCCGATCGATCTCGTCTGCGCAATATACCAGAAAAGTTTCGGGTCCAGCTGAAGGGTCGGGATCTGAATTTGGTGGCAAGCTCGGTTGCCCCATGTTGCTCGGAGCTGCGCAAGAATGAGGTAAAGGGATTGAGGGTGCGTTGATGTGGTGTTGGAGTGGGTGGGGCATGGGATTGGGATAGACGAATGCGCAACTGACAAAATGTTTGTCAAACCATTGAATAGTAGATGGAGATGACATACATTAGCCTCTCGTAGTGCATCGTCAAAAAACCCTGGAGGTACACGAGCACCTTTGATCTTTGGTGCTGGTCGTGGTGTGACATCAAGCTGGATGCGTTGTCAGCGCCCTCCCAAATGAAGTGTATCTGTGTATCTATGCTTACGATATGTGACGGAAGGCCAGCTTCTTTGACGATAGCGGAAACATCCCATGTGTAAATGTGGTCGTCGTCGCAGCAAGTAAGAAGGAACTTTCCATCTACAGAAAAGGTTGCAGAGTCCACGCGATCTGAATGGTCAAGTGGTGTTCCGATGGGTAGATTTGTTTCGAGGTCCCATAGTTGCACTGTCTTATGGAGGGATGACGTGAATGCGAGGATGCGGTCATTGGGAGATACTGAAATCGCAGTGGTGCCGTAGTCTTCGCACAGTTCAACTTTAGTCCATGTGGCTGTGTCGAATTTCGATCGTCCACCGATAAGCGTTTTTCCATCCGAGGACCATGCCAGGCACGGAAAAAATACCCCCTCGAATGTTTTGAGCAATTTGCCTGAGTTGGCATCCCAGATTTTTAGGTTAATCCCGCCGGCCGTGGCGATCATCTTGGCATCGGGTGAGTAGCAAACTGCCCGCACGCCAAGGCCGCCTTCCATTGCCTTGATTGGACCAAGGATGGTTTTTCCACTTTCGACATACCACACTCTGAATGTTCCATCGTTTGATCCACTCACCACTCTCTCTCCATCTGGACTCCAGCCCACAGAATTCACCCTATCTGTATGCCCTGTCCAGGTTTTAATGATCTTGCCCGTGTCGATGCTCCGCAATTTCACTGCGCCATCAAAACTCCCCCTTGCGACTTTCTTGCCGTCCGGCGATAATGCTATTTTTGTCCACGCTACAAATTCTTTGTCCTCCCATTGCTCCCCAACCTGAGTGCCCGTCTCCAAGTCCTGGACTCGGAGTGACCCGTCATATGAATGGACGATGATCCGCTTTCCATCCGGCAGGCATAACATGGCCCCCACGTCATCTGCTTTGGTCTTTCGGAGGGGCATTATCGCTAGACTGTTGTGCATCGTAGGGACATCCATGATGTTTGTTTCGGGATTCACTTAATGGGTGCGTTATAATTCCAGCTCTTACCACCAATACCATCACTTACTTAGGATTCAGCTTGTCCACAGAAGGACGATTGCGGAAGGAAAGCTGCGATGGAGTTCAAGTCAGGAATGGATGTGGTTGCTCAAGTCTTCTACATGTGCGTCGTCCCTGCGTGTATTCAGCTACCGCGTGACTTCACAGCTTTAGCACTTGGCTGTGTAGATTAAGCGCCCAACGCTCTTTTGGCACAGCATGGCCACGTCCTTCATCTGTCATCGCTATTGTAATCCTACAACTTCGAAGCCTGCATCCCTGTGCATCCCTGTGCCAATCTGGTACTGTGGCCTTCATAACTATTCCCTTGAGAGTTCAACTCGACGCACCATGCACTTCTCTCCGGCCCTTTTATAATTGTAATTTCCCGACAGGCCAACGATGATGCATACGAATTTATAACAACCTGTCCTCTCATCAACATACACTTCACGGAGTAATCGCGATAATCTCCCGCCACAGCGTCAGCCCCTCGCACTGAAGATAATCTTTTAGCCCCAACCCAGGCGAAGTAGGTGACGTCCCCATAATAGCGAATGCTGGGACGGCAGTGATCGCAGCAATACATACTCTTTCTTAAATGTGTAGCATTCGCTTGCGACTCGTTGGGAGATATAGATTTACTGATCCCAACCATATGATGAGACGAACCACAGCCTCCATGACACTCGCGATTGGTAGCATCAAGATGAAGATCAAAATAGCGATAACACCTCTGGGATGAGTATTGTCTTCGCAAGCGGATATGAATAACACCCAGGGTAAGACACCGAGAATGAGGAGGCTGATGCCCGTGATGGCATTGAGCATTACGGTGAATTTCCGTCCGGGCGCGACTTTGACGACTGGTGGCCCGAGGTTGTGTCTTTGCGCGAGGAAAGAAAGATGCTGTCGTACGAACTGTGTGAATCCGTTCGAGGTGGGAGAAGAAGAACCCATTTCAAACTGGATAGGCACTTCATCGTGTGTTGTGAGTTAACAATCGAGACTGACATGATCGAACCGAGGTGCGGCCTGCACTGAGAGAGAGGATGGTAGGGGGAATGTAGCCGGGATCTGGAGTACCATCGTCAAGTCAATTGCAAAAGAAACGATGGAATAAAACATACATTTAAGGGATCACGAGGTCGATCATTCTGACCAGGCTGTGATGTGTTCGTGAGAGGGGAGAAGCCAAGAAGGCTGCTGAGGCGAAGGAAGGAAGTTTGCTGTGGGTCTCTTCTAGGCGAATGTATGCGCTAAAGGCATGGCAGACATTGGTGGTCTGTGGCACCCGGTAGGAGGGCGGCGAGTTGCATGAGACTGCAGTGATAGCGAGGAGTGAACACTTGAGTGATTTAATGAGTAATGGATCGAATTAGATGCGCACATGCAGTAGATGACTGAGGCGTGACTTTTTGCGTGCAATAATCTGTAAGGGAATGTTAGTAGCACGCAGACGGTATATGTTTGCGGGGAATGCACACATGTAGGGCCTGAGCCAGGACGTCAGCCGGAGTGTCGCAGACGCAGATCTTATTAACATCTTCGTTATTTATCGTGAAAGATAGTTGGCGTGCATTGGGTGAGAAAATGAGTTGATAAATATTCTGAACATCAAAGGAAGCGAGGAGCTGGCGAGATTCAAAAGCCCAGAGCTTGATGGTGTGGTCGTCAGAAGTGCTAGCAAGGAGAGCATGATCGGATGAGAGTGCTAGGCCATTGACAAGTGTGGTGTGCCCTTCAAAGGGAGGTTCGACAGTCTCCAGCGTCGATCCGTCGAGCTCGTAGATCGTCTTGACGTAGTAGTAGTCATCCTTGGTGAAGTTGAGTGCGGCTACGATGGTTTCGTCGTTAGTTGTCCAAAACACTGCTGAGTGCGTGAATATTTGGCCAGCATTATCGCCAACCTTCGCACCAATTTCTGTGATCGAATACCCCAGACTTGGAGGGACTTCCCCGTGCCTAGCTTCACCGTGACTGCCAGCTTCTTCTGGTCTGCTGAGAATCGAACTGCGCCCACCCGATCTTTGCAATCGAATGGACCAGCCATGAGTTTGCCTGTGTCCAGGTTCCATATCCGCACTGTTTTATCACTTGACCCACTCACTAGTAGCGTGTTGTTTGCGGAGATATCAACGCAGTTGATGTCGTGTGAATGTCCTTCAAATGGTTTCATCATCCTTGTCTTAACCTCGCAGGCTTTCAGCTCCCCATGACCTCCACCACTGACAACACACCGACCATCCATTGATACCGTCACAGCATATACGCACCCCTCGCAAACACTCCACACGTCCTCAATTTCCTTGCCCGCCTTCAAAACCCATTGCCGAGCAGTTTTATCGTCAGATCCGCTGATCATTCGTTGGCCATCTGGAAAACAAGATATAGATCGAATCCAACTTCCGTGGCCCTATGAAGTTATTGTTGGAGTCGAAACCGATTTTTTAGCTGTTGAATTTGTAGAAGCAGAAGCCATGGCTGCGTCTCAGTGAACGAAACCGTGAAGTAGTATGGGGAAGGTGACTCCAGGAAGCGTTCGAAGGTGAGGTCGAGTCCTGGCGTCAGTTTGCTTTATGACTGATGTTGGTAGCGATCTAAGCCTTTGAAAGATCAGTTTATCCGCACTAGATGAGATTTGGTGTTACCAATATGTTAGCGCCTTGGCAGCGAGGAATTGAGGAATGAAATTAATCATGACGCTTACTCTGAGTCCCTGGTAAGTTCAACATCGTGGCTAATATTACGGTAGTGGTCATTGTACAAAATTGAAAATTCCGGCCCGCTAGTGCGTAGTAGACGGATTCAAAGGTTCAACTTGAAGTTACTCGTTTAGTCGATGAAGGACGACTCTATGGGAAGTGCCTAGCCAACTGCTTGTATTGTGGATATACAACTGCAAGTTACAAGGATCGATACGTAGAAAACGGGTGTAGGGCAAAATGTAAAAAAAATCACTTTGATTCGCTTAGCAAACGCCAACTCTTGCAACGTGTAAATCTAGATAGAAAAACATCAGGATCTAACTCATCGGCGTTGGGCTGCTGGTCCGCTTCCGAGTCTGACAGATCTTGAAAGCGACGATAATGTCGGTTATCAGCATCCTTTTTAAGCACCAGGAAACAACCCGCAAGGAACTTCCACATGAGGTCATCTTCGTGCGTGCAAGCGGGAACTGGCATACAGTTCTGGAAAACAAGCTTTTCCTTGAAACATGTCACGGCGTCTGCTACCCATTCATCGAAGGGCCGCAATCCCCGTGGTAGAAGAGCTTTATTCTCATAACACATGGAAACCCAGGCGAAGCACCACATAAAGGACTCCAGATCATGGCGATATAGGTGCTTCACTTCACCTCGTTGACCCTTTTCGGTGAGAAGATCGAGCGCCATGAACGGCACTGTTCCCGTGCGTTCGTTGCCTCGAGGACCTGGCTCGTCCGCCAACGAGGATAGATCATAGTCGTTTAAAACGCCTATCCGCTTCCCGTCTTTCCAGTACCACATCAAATTTGGAGGACTGACATCTCGATGGTAGACCCCTTCCTTCCACAGAGTAATGTGGCCTGCACGCCAAGTCAACGAAAAGCCTCGCAAATCGACGAAAACACGCACATAATATACATTGGTACCATATGTCGAAAAGGTCTTTGCCGTGAAGCTCCGTGATGGGGCGGAGCTTGCGGAAGACGAGGATAAAGAGAACGCGACTCCCCGTGGTGGGCTCAGGAACACCAAGTGCTTTTCGCATGGCGGACGTGGGATCCGTGAACGTGTGGTGCCAAAGGAGCTGAGGAATGTGGCCTCTGACAGAGTCGTGCTCATTCGCGATCTTCTCAACCCTCTTTAAGATTTCCGGCTCGCTGGTGCGACTCTCCTCTCCCCAAAAGATCTTGGCCACCATCCCGTCCCGGACGTTTGGGTATTTCTTTGCAAGCGCTTCGCTAGTGACAGGGACCACATTGGTGGCCCGGCTCTGTAATCCATAGTGCGTCACCCTTTCATCATGACTGGTGTGGAGCAACAGATCCACCGTTCCAAGTTCCTCATCTTTGATTTTGAATTCGTGGCATTGCTTCCCCTCCACCTGAGCTGGGAGGAAGTCCTTGTTTCGGCCCCAATCGTGAAGCTCGAAGCGTTGTAGGGCATACAACAACACCATGAATCGCGGGAGATCTTGAATGAAGTTGATGCCTGAGCATTGAATGATCCCTTGCCGATCATAATACCAGATCCACATTACATCATCTGCACAAGCTGTGATAAGAACACGATCAATCTCGACAGACAAAAGAACACACCGACGACGATAATATTCAGCACATAATTCACTCCAAGATTGGACGCAAACATTTCGGCGGCGTACAAACCTGTCTGGACGGTCACATCTATATCAACGTCCGTGTTGGCGGAGTTCGCCTTTAATCTTTTTGTGGCGGATTCCAAAGTGTCCGCAGCCTTGCGCTTGGAGCCGGACCCGCCCAAGGGAGCCTTGGCAGTAGTAAGACCGGAAGATTGAACTGCAGCTTGGCTGATTTAGTTTGATCTCCTAATCCTAGATACCATTACTTACATGCAGCGTCGGATGAAGGTTTTGACGGTGCTGTGGTCTTTGAAGTGTCTGGCTCCGGGGCTGCAGCTTTGAGATGCTCTAACGGTAAATATTCTCGCTTAGGAGGGACATAATCTGTCGCTGTATACGAAGTGGGCGGTGAGGCAATCCCCTTCGTCCTCCCTGGCGTCTTTCTCTTGAACTCGAGGCAAGCTAGGATATCTTTCCAGGCGAGATTTTTCGGCTTGCCCGTTGCATTCGCGTCCATATGAGCCTTGCGCTTCTTGTCGTTCTCGTCGTCATCCATCGCGGTGTCCTTCTCGTTGTCCCTCTTGTCGCCCTGCTGTTTGCCTTCCTGGCCGTCTGTCTCAGCTGGAAAGGCAGCGCATGCGCTGTTCAAAGGAAGTAGAACGAGATCGGGCTTCCGCATTGATGTCTCCGTCTGGTGGGTTTGGTACATGGGCTGATCGTTCTGCTGACAGATCATGTCGATGGCGGGGACAGGATCACCCATACCATCAACCTTGATCTCTGCGAGACAGGCGAGCGCGATGTTGGTGGCTTTTGTAAAAGGGCCGTAGAAGTCGTTTTCTTTTCCTGGGTTTACGCTTAGAATCGTCGTGAGCGTGGAATCGTTTGATCAGCGAGGGATCACTCACTATTGTTCCAGGGCTGTCTTGATGCCCAAAGAAGATATGCCTTTGGAAGAGAACTGTCCATTGCAAACTGGCAGAACTTCCTTGAGGCACTTTTCCAGGAGGTCGGACTGTATAGTGTTTGGATCACTGGAAGCGCGCTGGAGGAGGGCTCGCAACATTGAATCTACTTTGCA
>JRHT02000117.1:0-60857 GCA_011800875.2 Suillus brevipes Sb2 | reverse complement strand
CTAACTAACAGCTAGCTCGTTTTCCGCTCGTACTGCTCCGATATTCCTAACTCACAACTAGCTCACTTTCCGTTCATACTAACCCCCCCCCATATTCCTAACTCACAGCTAGCTCGTTTTCCGTTTACCACCCCCCTATATTCCTAACTCACAGCTAACTCGCTTTCCACTCGTACTACCCCCCCTATATTCCTAACTCACAGCTAGATCGCTTTCCACTCGACCTACCCCCCCTATATTCCTAACTCACAGCTAGATCGCTTTCCTTTTACCACCCCCCCTATATTCCTAACTCACAGCTAGCTCGCTTTCCGTTCTACGAACCTACCCCCCCAATATTCCTAACTCACAGCCAGTCGTTTTCCGTTTACCACCCCCCTACATTCCTAACTCACAGCTAGCTCGCTTTCCACTCGAACTACCCCCCCCTATATTCCTAACTCACAGCTAGTTCGGGCAGAAGACGGAACGTGCAAAGGGAAGACGAAGAAGCCTGAGGTCAGAAGAGAAGCAGGGAACACAGAGACCAAGTCTACATAGGTCACGTAGGTCACAACCAAAGCAATCGACTCCGTGTCTTTAACTTCCCAACCCGACCCTGTTTCGGACTCCGCATCCCAGACTCCCTTACCCCCCACTAACTTTTGACCCCCGTCTTCTAACCGCGTTTACTCCTGAAACACCATCGCCGACACCGACTCTTCGTCCCGAGTATCACCTTAAACCGCCGTTGGTAGAAGTCCCTGCGGACCTCCTCAGACGAACTAGACAAACGACAGTTATTTACGAACGTTTCGACGTCGTTGGATGAGCCTTACATGGGGCGTGTTGGTGCAGTGGGAACCCCGTACGATACTAATCGATGGCACCGCTGTTGCACGACTCGTGTACGGTCAAACCTCCCTGCCGAGAGGGTCAGTTTCACGCCCCCTCCCAGTATCAGTCTTACTAGAGGTCTTATATACCCGACATGCTCACCTTCTTGGCTACCGTCACAAAACATGCTGAGACACTTTCCAGATTGGATATCTCAGCCGCTGGCTGCTCACACTTGCCACGCTCGTGCCACCTAAGGCAAATATAGGTAAACACAGGGATGCTTAGGGGTCGGCCACACATTAATTCGTTCTCTCCTATAGCAGCACATCCATCTCTGCCCACCGCCTATAATCACAAACAAGAGGCCCACTTGTCAACATGGGCATCAACAACCTTTGGGAGGTACGTGCACCATTGGCCACTTGCAGATTTCAAGCTCATTCGGGTTACAGTTACTGGAGCCTGCCGCGAAAACAGTGCCAATTACCTCACTTGCTCTCCAGGACCGCTATGTGGGACCTGCTCCTCACTTGCCGTATGTTGTAGGAGTTGATGCAAGGTCAGTCTCTGCACGTTCGTATCGCTCATGTTTGGTACTAACCCTTTTCACCACCATGTAGTGGGTGGTTTGAACAGTGCCAGCAAGGTCGGTGGCATCGTGCACATGCTCAGACTGGGCAGAACCCTGCACTTCGGACATTCCTATTCCGCCTCGCTCGACTCACTCGGTACCCAGTACAACTGGTTTTCTGCTATGATGGTAACCAGCGGCCTGATGTCAAGCGAGGACATAAGGTGTCTTCTAGAGAACACTGGATGGTCAGGCCAACAAAACGCATCCTGGACGTTTTCAACACGCAGTGGATCACGGTGCGTTTTCTTTATCTTTTTGTTTGTTTGTATCATTTAACCTTAGTACATAGGCTGCAGGAGAAGCTGAGGCTCAACTTGCCTTGATGAACAGGGCTGGTGTCATTGACGCTGTAATGACAGATGACAGCGATATCTTTGTGTTTGGTGCGAAGACCGTCCTTCGAAAGTAAGCTTTCCCTACAGACTTCAATCATCCGTCCCTTACATTCTTGCCTTAGCTCAACGTTCTCTGCGGACACGATCAAGATATATACTGCTGGTGCCATTCAAGACCAAATTGATCATTGTCTTACCGGTGATGCTTTTATTACTATGGCCATTTGCTGCGGCGGTGATTATGATAAGGCAAGCTTCAAGCTCATTATGTGGACACTCTCTGATATTTTCCTTCAGAATGGTCTTCTAGGCTGCGGGTGTGAGACGGCACTTGGCCTGGTTCGGTGCATGGACAACAGTACGCTGCGCAGTGCTGCATGCAGCAGCAACCAGGGCAGGGTCCTCGATCAATGGCGAAACATTGCTCAATACCACCTTTTGAGTGATCCCACTGGAAGAATGGGCCGATCGCATCCAGCACTTGCTCGTTCGCTTCCTGATTCATTCCCTAGTGTGGATGTCATCAATTTGTATGCACACCCTGCAGTCACCTCACTCGCCGCACTAGCCGAATTGCAACTGCCAGCTCCCCCTGACCTTACTCAGCTCGCACCCGTAATTCAGCAACTCCTGGGCTGGAGCTCGAAGGAGCTTCTTACTACCTTCCGCACGAATATCTGGCCTGTTGTCATCCTACATGAACTCCTGGAAGATCTTGCTAACAATTCACCCAAGAGCAACGAGGTCTGCGATTGCTATACTGTCTCAATGCACTGATGGACATGTGATTCAGATCAGTCTCGCCTCAGGCTGCACAAGGGCAGTGTTTCTCAACCGTGCATCACGCCCAAAGAAGACAATTGCTGGAATTTCGGGGCACAATACTGATGTGCCCACTGATATGCTTGAGAAGGCCACACTTCAGCTGCTCAACTCGGAGGAGCCGGCCTCAGGCTGTCAGAACGATATCACACCATCGCATAAGTATGTTCGAGTCTGGCTTCCAGACAGGGTCTATGACAGCTGGGTAGAGACAATGTTTCTATCGTCATCAGGTGATCTGTGCACAGCAGAGGTGCGCCCCTCTGCCATGTCATTACCGTTCTTGCTGACATAGAGATAGAGCGCTCCCTCATCGATGTCATACACTGTTCATCAGCTGCCTGCGCATACTATCTCCAATTCTGCCGCCAGTACCTCTTCTATGAGTATCATTGACCTCACAGAAGACGAGGATGCAAGGGCGCTTGCTGGTAGCCTCATCATTGATCTTACAGGCGATGATGATAATGATGACTTGATTGATCTCACTCTTTAATACATGATTTGGTATTATACTTGTATCTCTTTCTTGTACTGTATGTGAATAAATAAAGGTTCAGTCGCAAGCATAACGGAGCAAGTCTATTGTTTCAATCTTCACCTACTCAAGCACATGAACAGCACCGCCCACACTGTCGGCACTTGATAGTTGGTCGCTGGTTTGGATCGAAAAAATGCTCTCGTGGCTCCGCAGGGTCGTCGTTTGAAGATATAAGATACTTAACTATTGTCATGTTGGTGAATTCGGTGCTCCACCCACCCCACTCACAAATCCTTCTCAGATGCCAGCGCCTTTCTACATGCAAGTATTGGCAGCCTCCTCGACGAAATGAGTGGGTGCCGTAGGGAGCAGGGTCAATATTTATGTCGAGAAGGTTGTTCCGAAAGAGCTCCAAGAACTGTTCTGAGGACTGGAAGACCGCATTCAACTACTCACACCAAGGTACAAAGTAGCAACGCACCATAGGACTATTTGCCTCTGCTATGCGGTCGCCAGACACCACTTTTCGGAAAAGGTAGCCCGATGTTAGCTTAGACTCAAGCAGCCAGGCAGCAAGTGCCCGTGCAGGACAGATATGGGCTTCATCTGAAGGGAGAACCCAGAGGTAGAAGGGCTTGATATCTATTACACATTTTGTGATTCTGCAAGCTCAATACAGATTCAATATGTACCTCCATTTTGATGGGTCTTCCGGAAGGGGAGGTATAGCACAACCCGATTTTTCTCCACACGAAGATCATGAACCTGTATTTTGAGAACCTCATCGAACCGCAACATACACAAGAATGCCACTGTGTATGCAGCCTGAAGAAGCCTTCGGACCCGTCCACCGCCCCAGCAGTCTAAGTTTTTGGAAGTTCCCGCAGGCTTTCGCTCGCCAGGTTGATATGCTTGAATGGTCCAGTTTTGAGGGAGGTGGTTATGATAGTGTAATTTAAATAACATTTCCTGAGATAATTCAAATATTGCTCAAAGCGAATGCATGAAAGATTCAACATGACTCACAGATGTTATAGCACGGGCACTGTTAGCAACCTCGCCGGCTTGGACCTAGTAGAGCAGTTAAATAGTCAGCTACAAATCACCCATCATTTTCAGCGTCACCTTGCGCCTCCGCAGTGAACACATAAATGATGACACCTCAACTGAGATTGACGGATTCCCAACCATAGTACCATCACCGGCATCGGACTCATGCCAATGCATATTTCCGAGACCACAAAGCCTACCAAAGGCATATGTCATTGATGCTCGCATCTTCTGAGCATGTCCATATGTCCCCCGGTCTTTGGTGGATGACTTTAAGCTGCCATCGAGATTAATGGAGTCACATCTTTTGTGGCATGTTAGCATCCCATCATGCGAATGGTTCCTGGCACTCACGAATTCATAATCCAGGCCACAATGACCCACGGAGCATTTGGTCGTGGTTTTTTGTTGAAGAAGTCTTCGTCTGGCTGCAAAAGCCTCATCCCAATAGCAAATGAGAGGCATGAATTCATTAATCTGCCGTGACACATGAGTAAATGTCAGCCTATCAATGCCACGCAGCAGTAGGTGATGCAACAGAATTATTCACCTCTTGTATTCAGCATCTGTGCCCTCTGTGATCCCCTTAGAAGCCCCCATGAGAGTTGCCTGCAGTTTAGCGAACTCAGAAGCATCCATTGATCTATTAACCGTCATTGTCGAGGCACTCTGTTCAGGGCCAATCAGGGTTTCTTGTTCTGCTGCAACATCCTCTTCAATATTGGCATCCATCTCGAGATCAGCGGTAAATGGAAGCACACTCTGCAAACCGGCAAAGTGTTGCTTAGGGTCAATCACTGTAGAGGTCATGGGTGCCGGTCAATAGAGAGTTTGCAGCTGAGTGCGTCAGTGAAATTGTGGTGCCCATACTTGTATTATTGGCTGACATATCCTAAACTGTATGCACAAGATAAACTATCTACCGCACTTCATGCTAGACCTTTGCCAGTCAACTCGATGTACCTTTTTGCAACAGCAGATGCCTTCGTCATGACAAACTCTTGTCCTCCTCGCCGGTAGGTAAAATGAGTGTTGAAGGTGGCACCATACTCTCCGCGTGCTTGTTCTGCAAGGCGAGAGTCGACTGACATGCGTATATCACGCAGCTTCTGGATGATCATGGTAAACTTCATGCGCTCTCCTTTGGCACTGAAGGTGGCCCAGAACTGCTCAGGGCTGCCTTGACGATAACGCTCGATGATAACCTGGGCACCGAGAGAATAGAAAGGTCAGTCAAATATAGTTGAGCATCCCAAGGCTATACTCACCCGCCAATCATTCCATTTATTCTTGGTGCCCTGCCACTGCTGCTGTTTGCCATAGCGATAGAGTAACGGCCAGTATTCGACTGCGATTGGGTGACCGCGGATGACAATGACAGACAGACCTTTCCAATGTTCAGTATGATCATCCCACATGTCATTGAGGCGCGGGATGTCATGTGCAAAGCTGATGGCAGGAGGATCAGGAATCTCGCTGGCATCGACTTGCAAGATGGTGCCGTCTCCAAGCTGAAGTAGCCGTGGCTTCCCTGTCAGAGATTCTGTTGCTGCCCCACATTCCGATGTGGCGATCTCGGTGCTAGAGCAAGTGATGCCCTCGGCAGCCAGTATAGGTGGGGACTGAGCAGCACCGGGTTCATGGAGGGCACCTTGAACAAGGCTGATGATTTTCGCACTCACGTTTTGGATGATGGCGTCCTGCAGCTGTTACTACATGTTAGCTCATGACGGGAGACATGTCAACAAGGATGCGCACCTCATCAATGTAGGGAACAGAGGACACATTTGCAATTGTGGTCAGATGAGCATGACTGGACTCAGCACCAGCAACTGGAGGCGCGATATCCATTGGCTGGTGTGGATACTCTCTGGTGATCATCTCAGCCTATCAAGCCATAAGTCAGTCATTTCAATGAAGGAGGAGGGAAGAAAAGAAAGAAAGAAAGAGTGGCTTACCCATGGCAGCAGTGCTGCAACTTCAGCGGAGGTGCGTGTGTCCTTAGATCGGTCAATGACAGCAGTGGCAGCAGTGGCACCGACCAGCTGTGCACGGCGTTGTGTGGACTGCTTTGTGCGGCCTGGCCTGGCCATGTCTGTGGGCTGATTTGCTCGAGGCCCCTTGTGGGACTTGTGGGCACCTGGACGGAGCCTCGAGCAAGAAGTCAGCTCCCAGTCACCATAGTGAAGTAGAGCTGCTGCGCACCTGTCCCATGAATCAGGGTCACGACTAAATTCCTCAAGCCGTTCAATCAGCATGGTCTTGCTGCCCGTCTGGCGGAGGTCAAACTCGGCACAGTGCTGCCTCAACACTTTCACAGTCATATTGTAGCTACAGTGCCAATGTCAGCATCTGAGGGAAGTGAGCGAAGAAGGCAGCATGACTTACATTGAGAGATATTGAACTGCGGGTTCTCTTTCCTGCCTGAATCGCCGTGGGAAGGGAAGTGATTGCTCATGAGAGGACATTGATCCTTGAGTGGTGTTGCTGGTCATTCGGTCGTGTGTGCCAACATCAGCACTCCAGAATGCCTCATTGTCACCTGAGATGGGATGTGATCCAGTAGTACTGACCACATTCATTTTCACGAAGGTCGGAATGCTGTTGGTGATGCTGCTTTCGTCGTCGTCGTTGATGCCGAGCAATTTTTTCCACCACGGATACGTTCCTATGAGAACGATGAATGCTGCCACGCCCAGTATGACGGCAAAAGAGCTGGACTCGTTGAGTTCGTCACGGTCCGATGGTGCTAGAGCGTCAGGGGCAGTGGTAGCGGTTGCGTCTGCTGCAGCCGAGCTGGAAGCGTTTGAGAGCCGAGTGAGGTTGGCCTGCAGTGAGTGCAGGAGTCGTGCACTAATGATATTAGCAGGGGTGAGCACGCGCGCCACATGCTCCAAGTCAGCATTAGGCAGTGGGATCTGGGGGACGGGCAGGTCAGCAATGCGAACAACTGAAACATAGCGCAAGCGAGTGACAGGAGAAGGACCGTCGTTGCTTATGTCAGCATGCATAGGGACGGCGTTTGCCGAGCGTCACGCCCGCATGCGGACGGCATTGTTTTCGAGAGAAGTTTTGGTTATCTTGGAATCCGGATCAGTGTGTAACGTGACTCACTTACATGTGATGCCGTGACAATAGCTGAGTGACGCCGTGACGAGACTTGCGCGTCGCGTGTCTGCGATTGAATCCTATCCTGCATCCAAACCATGTCGAGAACATCATATGATAGGTTCGAGTATTTCACCGGTTTTGTTATCTGGTCTGCATACTCATGAATTGTTTGGCAGATACCTCACTGTTTTCTCGCCCGAGGGCCGACTGTACCAAGTCGGTGCGTTGATGATTATTGGACATGCTCGCAATGACGCGTGCTCACATACCCACTTCCCTTTAGAATATGCATTCAAAGCTATCTCTGGCTCAGGACACACAGCGGTCTCTGTAAGAGGGCATGATACATCTGTAGTCATTACCCAAAAGAAGATTCCAGTATGTCGTGCCACAAAATGGCTGTCATCGTGATATTTACTTCGGATCAGGATAAGCTGTTGGACGCATCGACTGTTACGCACCTCTACAGCATCACCCGCACTATTGGGTGCGTCATGACTGGCCTTGTCGGTGAGCAAAAATGCTGTTGTGGAATAACTTGGACTTGCGCTGACATAGGCTACAGCTGATGCCCGTGCCCAAGTTTTACGTGCTCAGCAAGAGGCTGTCCAGTGGAGATACAAGTATGGATATGAGATAACTCCTGATGCTCTAGCACGACGACTGGCCAACATTAATCAAGTCTACACGCAACGGGCTGGCATGCGGCCCCTAGGCATTTGTGAGGCCACTAATTTCGTTACTGTCGTTCGCAACTAACAACAATAAACATGCTCATAGCTATGATCCTAATTGGCATCGATCCAGAATACGGGCCGCAGTGTTTCAAATTGGACCCTGCAGGCTATTTTGTCGGGTTCCACGCCACTGCTGCTGGACAGAAACAGCAAGAAGCGATGAACCACCTAGAAAAGAAATGGAAGAAGTTAGATAAGGGTAAGGGAGCTGATGATGCAGCTGCTGCTGGCAAGAAACTTAATCGAGCGGAGGTTATTGAGGTGAGTGATGCTATATTACAACATGATGTGGTTAGCTGAGCATTGTCAAGATTGCAATAGAAGCGATGTCAACTGTTCATGCGACGGACTACAAGGCCGGAGAGATAGAGATTGGGATCGTATCGACTGCTGAGGACGAAGATCCAAAGACTCGTGGTGAATGGCGTGTGATGGACGAGGCCGAGGTAGAAAGATATTTGCTAGCATATGCAGAAAAGGACTAGAATGCATCGTTGCACACATGAGAATTAACCATTTGCTCGCAGGGAAAAAAAAGTAGTTTTGAGGTGACACAATATGAATTGCAGATGATGTCTATGGGATTTATCTATCCTATCGCAGAGAAGCTCCCCCACTCTGCACCAGCGTGAGTACTGAATCATTTGTTATACAGAAATACTAACCAGTATAGCATCTATCTCTACTTGCTCCAAGTACCTAGAGGATGGTTTCGAGAAGCGTGCTGGAGCGTCCCAAAATTCTAGGAATACAGCATGATCTTGGGGTGCCCGGAGTGAGCTGTCAGGAACAGCCCTTTCCGAAAATGACTTTTGCCACTCTGGAGGAGCAGCAGGATGAGGGTGAGAAGGACCTGCAGCTGTTGACATTTAGGTGTTTATGCATGACAATAAGTTGCGCAACGCACTAGCTGGCCATACACGCTTCCCGATGAAGCTGATAAGAGGTTTATGTGCTAGCACTCTAACAGATGGATGCATGGTAAGTGGCGTGGCTGAGAAGCGGGCCGCTGCCAAAGATGTTCATGGGAGATGTTATTTGTACGTGTTGATCCAGTGGAATAGGCTGTGGGGGCAACCGCGCCGATCGCCTAGTGACGCCAAAGGTACCGGTAGACGCTTGAAAGATAAATAACAAAACGGTATACAGCTGCTGGCATACTTTGGCAGTTCTCTGTTTCCTGGAAACAATATGTCGGTTCTTCAGGTGTACTCTTCCCTGTCATCGAGCTCGCCAAGAGCTACGATATCACACACACTTCAATCAATCGCTGGTATGTTTTAATCTCATATTATGGTTAACTACTTCAATCTAGTTTTTTAGGTGCTCCGCCTATCAATCCCCATTCCTGTAAAGAACTCATTCAGCTCATCATCGACGATCTTCAGGCTGTCATTATTAACGGCTCGCCTAGTCGTTTAATCAGAGACGGTTTGCTCACTCTATCAAATTTATACACTCCGTATTAATCCCATGTCAATCGCAGACGCATTGTCCGCTCTGTCTGCCGTCAAGGGACTTGGTAAAATCCCCCAAGGTGCCCAAGTCCTTGCATCAGTTCCTAACCTCAAATGTCTTATGACGCTTGCCGTACAACTCGAAACTGCTCCTGATGCATCAAACGAAGCCTTGAAGTGCGTTGCCAACACCTTACTCCTCAGTGAACCTGCCCGCACCAGGTTGCTGAGTAAAGAAATCGATGGAGGAAATATATGTGTCGACCTGCTCCAGGTCAGAGCCCATCACACTGCATGTTTTGCATTCAACCCTTTTTCTTTCTAGAAATCTGCGACGCCAGAGAACACATTTCTCTCATCCAGGATCCTCTTTCTTTGCACCGCATCCCCTCATCAATCTGCTTCCTTCATTGAATCTATCGTTGAGACAAAACGCACCCACTTTCCTGGAAAAGGAACAATACTCGATGTTATTGCACTCAAGTTGGATGATCTGATTGCATCCATGCAAGCTGGAACAAAGATGTCCCGCGATGCCATGACGGATCTCCTGAAGCTCACCTTCAATATCCTCGTACACTATCCCAAGGTCAGTCACATTTTTGACCACAATTACAAACTCTCAGTCGCATTATAGCTGGCTCCCTCTGAGCTTCAATCTCCGGCTATAGCCTGCTCTCCTGTAGACCAAAAGGTAATGGGAGATTTCTGGAATTCACGACTAGACGGGTAAGCGCATTATGGCAATTTTATCGCAATATCTCACGTGGCACTGCAGCATCCTACCTCCACTTGTTCGTGCCTTTCAGACTATCCCCCTTTCCTCCCCGAATCCTCTCACATCACCATTGACTCACATCATTCACTCGCTAATCACTATCCCTGTCGACGCGTCATCCCGAGTGATATGGTTCGGTACTCGTCCACATTCACATTCGACTACCCCACAGCCCAGTTCCCCCGAGTCCACAACCTCCTCTTTGACTGGTTCAAGTCATGATAACCAGTCAACGCCTAAGGAGCCAAAGGCTAGGCATATTGAGCGCGCCATATCTTCTGTTATTTCAGCCGGTCGCCGTTCGTTCTGCCGCTCTCCACGTTCAGCCTCGCCTTCCGCCGCCGACTGCGCTTCACGCGCTTATGAACTCCTGGACACGACTCTTGCTCATTTCCTTCCAGGTGACATCGATCCAGATGATCCTGCAGTGCGAGATCTGTGCAAGACCGATGGGGATACCTCCCTGGATGAAATCGTGTGCCCGCTTGTTCTACTTATTACGCGATTCTGTCTTGGTGACGACGATGCTAAGACAAGAATAAGACAATGGTTAGTGCCTGAAAATCTGGACAGGACGCATCCTTTGGAGAAGAGAGCAGATCTTTTAGGTCGGTGTTTGAGACTCCTTGCATCAGTCTACCACAGCAGGTTGAAGGACGCTATGGGGGAAATGTTATACGCAATGTGTGATTCAAACGGTATGTCATACGCACCTCCCGTCGGCTATATTGACGATTTAAATTTAGCTACAACCCTTGCTGGTTACTTCGGATATGGCAATGTTGCTGGTTTCCTTTTTCACAAAGGCGTTGTCAGTGCACCGCCTGTCAGCGCAGCCTCAGGCGCACCACCAACTACTGCGTCAGGTTTACCCATCAACCCCATCACTGGCACCGTTGAGCATCCCTCGGAAACCATCGATATGACTGATGAAGAGAAGGAACACGAAGCGGAGAAGTTGTTTGTGTTATTTGATCGGCTGGAGAAGACTGGTGCGCTGCCTCCGAGTCAGAATCCCTATCGCAAGGCGTTTCAGGAGGGGAAAATGGGCTAACCTCAGTCAGTAATGGTGGATACGAAGTTATCATGGACTTGCGAGCAGCATACTTACTGATACCATTCCTTGTTTTTCTAACCTTGAGTTCACTGTTAATGAAGTATCATAGATCAAGTTGTCAACCGCAATTATAAAACATTGTGCATATGTATATACGAAAGATATGCAACGACATGGGCCACGTTCAAAGTGGGAAGTCATCTTTTTTGGGAAGCGCTGTATAGCAGTCCATACGGCCTCGGAACGACATCACGACATGCCTAATCGAAAGTGATCTTGGATCCCTCAAACTGAGTGACGGCTCCGGTGCGTGCGCCCCCTCGACCTCTGCCTCCACCCCTCCCACCGCGGTCACCACCTCGGCCGCGTCCTCTCCCACCACGGTCGCCACCGAACCCGCCGCGTCCACGTCCGCGGTCACCGCCACCGAACCCACCACGTCCGCGACCTCGGTCACCGAATCCTCCACGACCTCCACCCCGTCCACCCCCAGCGTTATCTCTTGGTTGGGAATAGTCCAAGCGAAGGCTGCGGCCATCAAGCTCATAGCCCTGCAGTTGCCCATGGGCCGTCTGTGCGGCCTCAAGAGCACTAAACTCGACATAGGCAAAGCCTTTTGGCCTTCCCGACTCACGATCCGTTGGAACACGAACGCTTTTAACGTCGCCGTGCTCGCCAAAGACTTCCCAAAGTTGATCCTCATTGACACCAAAGCTAAGATTCCCAACAAAGAGAACGCTCGATGCTGGGCTCTGCGTGTCGCCGAAAGACTTTGCCCGATTTTCACGGACAGCGCTCTTATCCGGCGGAGTGCTTTTGTCAATATTGACGGGTCGTCCATCAATCTCCTTCCCGTTCATTTCGAGAGCCTTTTCAACAGCATCTGCGGATGTGAAGTGAACGTAGCCAAAACCGCGCGACTTCCCGGTCGCGCGATCCGTTTGCACTTGAGCAGAGACAATTTCGCCGCAGGAGGCAAATTCCTGTGCAAGCCAATCGTTGTCCACATTCCATGATAGCCGACCAACGAAAATACTTTTCGTTTCCTCAGTCGATGTGCTAGGAGCTGCATCGTCATTGACCAATTTTACCTTTTTTGGGGGAACGGAAGGCTCTGCTTCTGCTTTTCGCTTAGTACCTGTAGACCATCCAGGTATTAATAATGGACAACAACTGCGATCTATAGCTTACCCTTGGCAGGCTGAAGATTTTGTACCTCGGCACCCTTGTTCCCATCCTGATCTGACGAGCTCTCGTCGCTCGAAGACGAATCACCACTTTCTTTACCCTTCCCCTTTTTGCCGGCTGGGACGCTAGCAGCTTTTTCATCATCCGATGACTCATCGGAGCCCGAGGTAGGGGCAAGCTTTTTGGGTTGATCATCCTCCGAAGAGGAGTCTGAAGACTCGTCGCTTGATTCGGAAGCTTTTGCAATCGATGCCTTGAGTGCTCCCTATGGATATTGAATAGAGGTCGAAAGACAAAAGAAATGAACGCGTACAGCCTTAGCTAGAATGTCCTTGGGTGATGTTGTTGGCAATTTGACTTTTTTTGCTGGAGAGGAGGTTGATTTTACTGGCTTGGTCTTATCTGTCTTTTTGCCTGAAGTCCACGACAAAAATCAGGTTGAGCGGAGACTAGTGCCATCAATCACTTACCATTAGCAAACTGAACATCCTGCATCTTTACGTCCTTGTCACCGACCTCATCTGATGAGCTCTCGTCGCTCGATGAGGAATCTGAAGAATCGCTAGTCTCCACTTTACCCTTTCCCTTTTTGCCGGCTGGGGCACTACTAGATTTTTTTTCTTCCGGTGAATCATCGGAGTCCGACGTGAGCACAGTTTTTTTGGGCTGTTCGTCATCCGAAGAGGAATCTGAGGAATCGTCGGATGATTCGTCTTTGGCATGTTTAGAGGCAGCCTTCCCATTCGATGCTTTGAATGCTTTCTATGGGAGTCGAGTAAAAAGGTCAGAAGGGGACGACTAACGACAGGGATACATACGGCCTTGGCCAAAATCTCCTTGGATGACGCTAGCGACTTTGCCTTTGCGGGTGCGGCCAACTTGGCAACCTTGACCTTGTCTGCTGACTTCTTGTCTGATTTTGCCATGGTGTACAAGTGAGGGATGCAGATTTGCAAAGTATGAAGTCCAAAATTTTGGCTCGATAAGCACGTGGGCCATTCTGATTAAGGGCAGGTCAGTTCAGGACTCAGGAATGTTCTGCGATGAGTCTGAATCAGGAGTCCTTCCATCACTGCGACAATGGACAATCACTTTGACATTATCGTGCTTGGTACCGGTCTGACCGAGTCTATAACTGCTGCGTGAGCAATATTGGCACTCGCGCACCATGTTCTTGTACTCAGTAGGAATTTATCAGTGCTCTCTCCAAAGCTGGCTTCAAAGTCGCACATATTGACCCCAATCCATATTATGGTGCAGACGAAGCATCACTCTCATTAGATGAACTCGTCAAATGGGTTGATCGCTGCAAACAGGATAATCATTCCGTCACCCACTATGGTGAAGTCCCGCCTCATGCGAGACAGTACTCAGTCTCATTGGCTCCTTCGGTCATTCCATCGATCGGCCCTTTCATTTCATCTCTCATTGCGTCCGGTGTTTCTCGCTACGGGTCTTTCAAGCTCCTTGGTCGCGTTGTCATCTATGACGGTGGCATATTGAAAGATGTGCCTCAGAGCAAGGACGACATCTTTCAAAGTAAGGCGCTGAGTCTCTTAGAGAAGCGGAGGGTTACCCGTTTCCTTATGTTTGCTGCCGGGGAATTTGAGAATAGCAAAGAGCTGCATGGCCAAGAAAATTCGCCCTTACTCGATTTCTTGCACAAGATGTTTTTACTCAGTGAAGCAACCGCTCGCGCTATCACCTATGCCTTGGGGTATTGCTGTTTTATTTCAGAAACGACTCTTCCCGCTCTGCATCGTATCCGCGCTTACCTGAAGGCATCTGGTCGCTATGGATCGTCTTCATTTCTCGTTGGCTACTACGGTGGCTCGGGGGAAATTGCCCAAGGTTTTTGCCGCGCAGCTGCTGTGGCGGGAGGAGTTTATATTCTGGGACGATCCGTTACAAGAATCTCTGTGGATCCCGCCGGGCCAGAATACCCCGATTTGAAGTCAGATCTACCCCGGTTCGCTGTTGAAGTTGACGACTTTTCAGACCGTCTTCACTGTCGATGCCTGATATCGTCGACTACACTTCTTCCTGGACATCTTCGCACTCTAGCGGATGTCATCTGTCCGCAAATATCATCCTGCGGCTTCCCGCAGCCATTTGCGATGGCGCGATGTATCGCCATCGTTGATGGGCCAATTACTTTAGCGCTGGACAGTAAGGATCCAGGAACGTCAGAAGTGTCAGATTCTTCACTTCTTGTCTTTCCGCCGGGGTCATTGAAAGGGGGATCAGATATTTCTGCTGTGCATGTTATGACAGTAGGTCCAGGTACGATGTCGGCGCCCTCTGGGAAAGGTATGGTTGTTTTCTCAATTCATGTCTAGCAGTACCTTGATTTATTTTAATTCATTTTAGGCATCCTGCACATTTCAATGCCTCTTCTCACCGATTCTATCCACTCGGCTGAAATCCTTTTACGCCCTTACCTGACAGCTGTTCTCATATTGTTTCGAGCTGAGCAACAGGAACAGAACACATTGATTTCTTCTACATTCTACATGCAGGAACTTGCCTCGTGTACAAGCAGCACCTCACATTCATTGGTGGGGCTCCTGGCTGTGCCTTCATTAAGGCCGCATACAACACAGGGGGTAGATGAAGCTGCAGTAGTTGCCGAGGCCACATTCAGAAAGGCAGCATCCTTTCTTAATGGAGAGATAAAAGATATCAATCAAGAATGCAAGCAAAATGTTTTTTGGCCATCATTAGATGAGATGGTGGAGGGCCCGGGAGAAGGTAATGACATGCAATGGTAGAATACACCAAAACATCCACAAGGCTACAACGAGGTCACAGTGCTTACAATATTACAAAGTTATGTCTAAGCGCAGGTTTGCAAAGAATAGTGTCATTCAAAGTCTTCCTGAAATCTCAGTAAATACTCTAACACAGCCAAATGCATGGCATGCATTCAGCAATTTTCATGCGGAGTTTCAAGTACCATGCCCTGCCCTCGTGTATCATCACCAAAATTCCCCAGGTCTGAACTTGCCTTATGTGGTGTCATATCCCATGAAAGATAAATCACACAGAGCTCGTTATATTAAACATGATGCTCTGATGGCGACATAACTAAAAATAACAAAATAAAGTGAAAAACAGGCCTCACCGAAGTCATGAATGCAAGACGTCTGAGGTATGACTCACAAAAACTCCAGGAACTTAGATGACGAAACTAGTTAGAGACAGCCTTATGCGAACGAGAGCAAATAAATGAGACAGTTACAATGAAACATACCGCAATGACCCACAGCAATCAAAAGATTCAGTGATAGTACAATAAGCAAGAAGAGAAACAAGAACAGTACAAAAGCAGATGACAAACATGCAGCAGGCAGGATGCAGAAGAAACAGTATTGAAAACAAGTAGACAGCTTGATTATAGTACAGAGCTGCGGGAGTACTGTTCATAAGATTCCGAAGGCGTGGCTGCAAGTAGTGGGGTGGTATTACGATGCCAATGACTCCGAGGGACGCAGACGCGCTTGATTGAGCCTGATAAAGTGTGACAAAATAGCAGAAAGAAATGAAAGTATACAAACGAGACCACTTGAGGACTGTATAGAACGGTCATCACACAGGCAATAGATCAGAAATGACAATGACGGAAAAAACTAAGTGTTTAGGTGAAGAAACTCACATCTTTTTGCTCTTCCAGCAACGACGTCCAGTAAGTAGCAAATTCACCTGCGGTACCCTTTTTATGAGACTTCTTCCACTCGATCCCGCACAAATTGCTGTAAACGCCAAGTCAATATACCACCACCGAGCGCAGCAGAAATAACACACCGTGCAGTGAAAGATTTATTTGGTCGATATTCAGCTTGTGTATTAATGGTGTTCCTGCCGTTTTTGATGGTGGCAGCAGTCGCAGTCGATGGTGCAACGTTCTCTGGTTGTGTCATGCTAATCGATGGCGTAATAGAGCCTTTGGCTGATGTAAGAGCGGAATGGAGGCTGTCAAGAAATGCTAGTCGTGACGTAGCAGAAGAGGGGACAGGAAAGTTGGTGCGATCAGAGACGGTTGCTTTATCGAGTAACTCGGCCAGGCTGGTTGATGCGAGTGCTGTGCTGTTCATTACAGGATGATCGTGTTGCTCCATCTCACCACCGAACACATTGTCCAGTGCACTGACGATCTGGAATTACAATGATCAGCAAAGTTTTTTTTAGCAATATCAAGATTCACGTACTTTGAGAGACTGGGGTACAGTACTGGCTGATTTCGGTGTTGGAGGCACAGCAAGCAAAGAGCCTTCGTTGTGCATATCAATATGAATTTCAAGCTCGTTCTTCTCAGGTAGCGACTTCGCGGGTGTCAATGGAGGAGCCACAACATGGTCAAATGCATCACTGTGGACGACAGGTACTGCAGTCCTAGAATGAGTTGTGGTGGACATCGATCGTGGTAACTTCATGTTTGAATTAGCATACGAGGCACGGGTTTTTTTATCTGCACGTGCGGGCTTCAGCAATGTGAGAGAGGCAGGGCGTTTGGTTGAAGACGGTTGAAATTCCTGCTTCACTCGACAATCGGGGGCTTCTTGTTTGATGATAATCATGTCATCAGTGCGTGGACGGTCACTCCACTGGGAGTAGTGGTGTATGGCAAGGAGGTCGGTCTTCCAGTCTCTGTGGCAAAAGCGAAGCTCAATAAACTTCATACGCATGGAGCACCGAAAATATTCGGCTGCAAGTGAGTCGATTTTCATCCAAGTAACAGGCGCGTGATTGTATCGTCGAAGTGTGTGCCACAATTGCATTTGATATTCGCGCATCTCTTGCTGCCGCTTTTGCGAGCATATAACACCATTTTCATCTTCCAGGAAGCCATGTTTCCCAGAACTGTCGTTGGAATGTGTCCGTAAGGTACCACGACCATTGTCGTAATCATCCATGTATTTATCACGGTCCCAGTACACCACATTGTGGAAGTCTTTGGAAGCAAGAATGGGGTGAACTGCATTGGCATCACATGATGCTTGTACAACAGCGATGAAAGGGTCTGAAATCAGAACCAAAGTTGATGGTGGAGGAGTGGGAGTTGCAAGGGAGTCGAGACGATCAAGAAGTTTGTCGTACATGCACCTAGTGAAATTCAGTAATGATACAGCACATCTAGATGATTTGACTTACTTGGAATTTTCGAGCTCTCCTTCAAGTTGACCGAGTTTGATCTCAAGGAGCTGATTACGGGCCTCCAAATTGGTATTAGTCTCCTTCAACAAGTCATTCCGTGACTCAAGTTCACGCATATATGCTGAGTGATGTGAGCTAGAGCTATGCGACGATGAGCTGTCTCCTGCAGTGAAGGACTGCTCGCTCGGTGAATAATGTTCCTGCAAGGATGTTAAATTGAATTTAGAAGAATATGGTAGGAAAAAGAAACCTGTACCTCACGAATTTGGCCATGTGGCCCAGGCCTATATCCCCCTAAGGATTCTGGCGCATATGAAACCATCGAATCATAATCTCCACGACGATAAAAATGATCATTGATACCATAACTCGAACGCAAGGACACAGCAGGGGTATAATTTGGAGGCATAGGTAACATGGGTAGCTTGTCCTCTGAGGCATTGCAATGCCTTGAGGACATCGTGGTTTGTGGCAAAGGTCGAACGTACTGCTATGGTACAAATTTGGTAACTTCACAAAATTATCAATATTGTCTCTCTCACCAATACCACTTACGACCATTTGCGACTCTCCCATTAACTCAATCACTATGGAGAAAAATACTGTCATTGACAATACTTCAAACACAGATACTGCTGGAAATGTTGTTCACATGAATATCTTTGGTGCGGTTTCACCAGACACTGCTTATGCAGTTCGGTTTACACCTCAGTCACTTGAAGAGCAGGTGAGTGGTCTTTTTACCAGAGATAGCGAGACTCAATGCTTTTTCAGACACTTGTTGTTCGAATCTTCGGTTTAATTCAGGCAGATACACCTGAAAATGAAGCCGACACCACAGTTGTTGCAGAGCAAGATGGGTAAGTCTCCTCTCGACATGGATATATGCGCTTTAAAATGATTTTATTTCATCAGGTCCTCCCAGAAGGATTTACCAGAGGTAGTTGCCAACATCTACCATGCTGAAGAAGTCCGTGTTCTCATTGTTTGCAATCATCCCAGCCTATGGGACAGCAAGGGACGAAGAACCAATGTCCCGAGGGCCGTCAGCAGTGCCGAGGGCAAGGAAGGGGTGTGAGATGTATGTCAAGTCACGGTGAGCATCCCAGATTGTGAAGCCGTCCTTCATGAGGGCCACTTTCAGCTGGTAAATCCTAAGTGAGTACATGATATATCATGGCGCTATGGTTGATGTATCATTCTCCCACACTTTGTGTCATAGACTGGGATATAACACCTCTCTTCTACTATGAGAGGTATATAATACATCATAATGACAGTATCGCCTGAATAAACAACCTAATCCTGATGCGCTGTGTGTCGTAGCAACGCGATATCTCTTGACGTGGCTCCTTCATAATTCGCTGCTGTGATGCTTGTTTTAGAAAGACAATTATCAGCGTTCCCAGCGAACTCTCAACAAGTAAGTTTTTTTGAAAAAAAAATTGAATCATTGTGCGTAGCCCTATGCTGGATGGTATGAACAGCATTTAACAATATCGATTTGTGCTGGGTATTGTTGTGATATTGATCCAACTTTTCGCAAGGAGTCGAGGATGTCGAGTTCAAGTCACTGGCCATATTTCCATTGGCGCCACGAGTGCATCGTTGGATGCTAAATCTCTTGGGATGTGCCGCAGCTGCGTCGTTCTGTGTCAGAGCGTGGAATATGCGACCAGAATTTCGTGCTGTTTGCTGTTCATTAGAGAGGATCGCTCAGGGGGCAGCTTCGTCACTGTTGCAAAGATTCTCACGCAAATGGTTGACTGGACCGTTTCAAAAAGCACGTAAGTTGAAGTTTACTGACCAGTTCGATTAATTTCTGGACCGTTCGCAAATGAGTGGTCCAAGTAGCCATGCGAGCCTCGAGGTCAAATTCTAGGTTCGGCGAGTCTAGTAGAACCGGACTGCGGAAGCACTAGCATGACTAGTGTGGGTCTCAATGGAAGTGCGATTGCACATAAGAGGAAAGGAGGAGCCCGCTTTTTGCTTGTTGTGTCATGATGCATACTATGTTGCTGGTGGTCATGAGTGTTATCGAGGCTCAAGCATATATATTCAAATAAAAGTGTGACTGAGCTGTGATACGTTAATCTGGCCTTGGATAATGTGCCACACATCATCGTCAGACTGCCAGCAAAATGGTGATACAGAGGGTTCTGAGGAAGAGTTGTGAAGATGCTCAGTAAACCTAGTCTCCCGTAGTCAGACCTTGATAGAATGAAGACAGTCGTTCCTTCTGTATCAAGGTCTGCTAGTTTTGGCAGCCTTTTTACCGGTGGTCAACATGTTGGTCGTCAAAATCGTCGCTTAACGATGCCGGATGACCGGCATGCTCATTTTTGAGTCCGCGATGACAGGCGCCATATGGAGCGCAACAACCCCATCAATTGGAGATGGACGATAAGATATACTTTCTACTGCAAGTAGCAAGCTAGTAGCCAGTATATGCTATGGACCATCGTCAATACTCTCCTCCTTTTGAATATACACACCACTATCTTCCAACTAGCCCTCAACAGCTCGAACCGCGCTACTCAACTCCTACCATCAAGACCACACGATGAAAACTTACCACTGACTCCGTGCTGTCTGCCGTCCAATGCCCAAAAATGCGTCCGAAAAGAATCATCCTCATGTGCGATCGAATCCAAAGGAGAAGGAGTGAGCCGACATTGGCGCTACAACCGTGGAGAAAGTTAGTGCAATCATACAGAAACACCAACAGCTCACCTGGAATTATCTCCCCACTATTGCTTCGCGAGAGTCACGCAAACGCTCTGGAGAAGTGAGCGTTCGAAAAAATCGTCCTGTGGATCTCGTAAGCTATGATGATAGTGTGTTGATGAAGACTGTACATACTCACCAGTCTTCAGGCCTTGAGGAGTATGTCTGAACTCGCTGCGGGGTGTGACCTGTCACAATGCCAATTAGTGAGCGGGTGGAGGAAATGTCAGTAAGAGTAGTTGTCTCGGTTTCCCAGGAAACCCACAAGCAAGTCTTGGGGCAAGGAAGACAGAGATTTCCGGGAAAGAAACTGACATTGAGAAGCTTAGCATACGGGACTGTTTGTTTAGTCAATTGATAGATCGGATTGCAGCATGGACTCAGCTAAGCCAGCATGCTTGCATTGTATCGGGACGAGACACGCTTCAATCCTTTAAATGCCTTCCCTCCCAACTCATTATGTGCGCCAGGAATGTCTAGCATCGCAACGATCGATGCAATATCTTGATACTGGCGTTGCATGAGATAGCTGCAGGTTTTGATATAGTCACCCGGCGTACTGAGGCATGGAACGTCAGACAAACGAGATCGGATCTTGCGATAAGCCATACTGCCTCACTCAGGCCCGTAGTGAGCATTAACAAGGATTATTCCCTATTGTGACTAGTCCAACGCCCTCTCATGTCATTGTGCGAACGCCGTCTGCCAACCCTACAGCGATTATTTAGCTCGACGCCATTGACACATGATGGCCAGACGAACCACTGAGTGGCTGTGTTGTACGTCCCTTGGGTTGAGAGACAGTTCGGCGAATTGTGCGACTCCGAAACGGCTGTATCAGCATCCATTCCAGGAGAACCGCCTTTAGCGCCCATGTATTACCCGTGTCAAGACCCCGGGTCATGGGCGGTTCCACACAAGCAATTGAGTATGGTGACGCTCGACAAGGAGCGCTTCACATGAAACATTATTTACAAAAGCAGATCAATGCCATGGTGTAAGGGACTCCGAGATCTGAATCATTAATCAGGGGGTGATCAGATGTAAGTTGAAGTCACCCACCTAATACATGTACAACATCCAATAGAGCAGATGCATATGTCTGACACGGCAGTACATCTCATATGATGCGACGAAAAATGTAGGAGAAACAGCAACTGGGCCATCAAATAATGGTAGCGATGACAGCAGAAACAAAAGGAATAGAAGCACACGACAACATTCTTACCACCAACAATCTAACGCACCAAATAAACGACCATGCGCACCTGCCAGAGATGGGTTCCATTAATCAAAAGCTGACTTCCCCACATAGATATGGAGAATGAGTACATGATGAGACCTGGCCTAATTTCCGAACTTCTATTCGAAATTAGTTTGGTGGCTCAATTCTATCCAAATGCGACCTCACACCTTCACCGCGGCAGCGTCAAATGCAAACTGGTCTTTGGGTTAGACAGTATGCATATATGGTTAGTAGCTGAACAAAATGCAACCGCATTGGCATTGGCAAGTAATGGAAGTCTGAATTTGAAATTCAACCATCAGGTAACTAGCTACTGTCGGAGTTAAAATTGACTTTTACTCGTTGTCGCTCACTGCATGTACCATCATGATCAGAGCTTTGGCTGGCAAGATGTCGACCGTGTACCAGCCTTATATGAATCACCTCCTACTATTCTGCCATGCATCATGTGTTCCAATTACACAATGCGACCATCATGATTGCATCTGATCATCATAAGCAAGGCACCCTCCAGAGTCCGCTGAATCTGCAACTAGATCTAGTCACACACTGTGATCACGCCCGTGTTGCTGTGCACGCCATTGTATTTATTTCAACTGCTTGCTGCATTTATTCACCCGTTGTGCCACACGAGACATGTCAGTCGCAGACAACTTCGGTTTGCAGCTAGCCAAGGTAATTCAGTCGTTCTTTATCCGCAACCCTTCTCTAATGTTTCTCATCAATGAAGTACACTAACGGTAAGGTCAGGCTGATGACAACGCTTATTCTTATTTACGAATTGGCACTAGTCGCTGCAGCAGCAATCCTAGTAAGTTGTGCCTTTTCAGTCTCGTCGATGATAATTTTGATACATCACTAGATTTATGACTACTTTGTCACGTTATACGCTGAAGTAAAAAAAAATGTCAGCCCATGCTTTGACGCTGATCTTTCTCGTAGGTTCAGTGGGCCTGTGGACGGAAGTGGGGGATCATTCGCATTACATTCACGGTCTCGCGATATGTGCCTTTCGCTGGTGCACTCATGACCTCATATTGTGATATACCTACGCCACTTCACACTCCTATCATGTCAAAGCTAACTTCTGATCAGCCGCTGTTAAGACATGGGGCACGCAAGATGTGGGTCCATCTTTGACCTGTGCAGTGCCCCACTACAACTCACATCGTTCTAGTGTGCGCCATTTAACGATGCTGTAAATGGTTGGTTCTGACAATTCTTCATCACACGGATTTGAAATATTATTTTGCAGGCATACATTTCTTGGGAATCATTGCCTCGGAAGGTTGGCTTTTGCATATCACGTTACAGCGTGGATCTACATTCAAACGCAGGATTATTGATTGCCAGGATATATGGCTTCTCTGGTAATAACAACGCTTTCCTGATCGTTCTTCTCTCCTTTGGTTCGGTACAATTATCTCTCTATTTCCCTGAAGCACCATTAACTCATCGCAGGCCACCTTGGTGACGGCTGTGATTCTAAGTGCTGCCCCCATCAATTTGAACATCCCAGGAGGTGAGGTCCCAAGGTTCACGTCCTGGTCTTAGTATTCATTATCTTTCAGTCTCCCCGCCTTGCGTGTTGGAGGGAAGTCGTAGTAGTGCCCTTCCATATGGAGTCTTAATGTTCTATGAGATTGGTGAGGCGATCATTACTTCAAAGTTCTTCACTTGACAATTTGCTTTTAGTTCTCATGTTTACCACCGCATTTTTGAGATATCGATACTATCTTGGTTCTCATAGCACGTTGATGAGGAGCATCTATCGTGATGGACTGCTCTACATGTTCTGCATCATGAGTATGGATACCGATGTCAATGTTATTGATTTTGTGCTGACATATCTACAGTGATATCTACGGCCAATGTGATTGTAATCGCTGTGCTGCCTGTGAGTTCTTTCCTTGTTGGATTGATCTTGACGAACTGAATAGTCCCTAGCTCTCGTACAGCGAGATGCTAAACACGTCAGTCCGGTCGACCATGCATGCGAATATCGCTGAAATGTATTCCTCCATTGTAGACCTCAGATTGTTACGCACAGCGTTCTTGCTTCTCGAATACTATTCAATCTTCCGGTGAACAAGGCGCCGGTCTTCCCCACATACCAATCAACGCCTTCAACGGAAATGTTATCCTGTCCACCCGAGTTTGATGCGATGTCTGGAGGTGGCGAGACAGTTGGTGGCGCTGATCACAATCACGGGTAATATAACATTGATAAGGGTTGTCATGGATTTTTCACCCCTTTCAGTTTGGTTCTCTTTATCGCATACTCCCCCCGCATTGCAGTGCTGAGCCACTCTGCTACCCAGGTTTATGTGCCGTCAGTGCTTCGAATCGCTTATCAGTGGCTATGGATGAGTAATTCAATTTTGTTCCCACTTGTGATTCGCCCCTTTTGATCACATGGGTGCACTTATTCCAACGACTCCATTTAAATCCGCAGTCAGTCTGTTACAGCATTTCCATTCTATAATGTCATTTCAAGATCACGCACCGCTTCTGCAGTCACTGTTAGCTGATATGATGCCAACTTCTCGACAAATCAGGAAAGGTTGAGGGGAATGACCTAGTCAAGTTGACATTGACAACGTCGCTCGCACGACATATCGTGGGGGACTTTGAAATTCATTCAAGGTTTATAAAGATTCTGAGCCCTGTATGCGATAGTTCTTACTCCCCCTTGCTCCTGGGCACACGATGGCGTCTGCTGCTGACTTCTCTCAACAGAATTTTGATTATATTATCATTGGTATGTCAAATCATGTCTGTGTGCGATTTGTTGGTGTAACATTTTTACAGGAGGCGGAACAACTGGTCTTGCATTGGCTTCGATGTACATACTTATCATGATATCCTTGTTCTTCTTTCCCTTCAAATCTGACTTTGGGATGTTGTAGCCTCTCAACGAATGCTAGCGTTCGCGTAGGAATCATTGAAGCAGGTCTGAGGAAGGACGATGAGATGATTCTTGTCCCCGGTAAGGGGTCCGACAGTGACTGAATGGCCTTGAATTCACGTTTTTTTTCAATCCCTCTTGGTGCAGGCATGGTCGGCAAGGCTGTTGGAAGTGAGTCTTTACTTGTGCTTAAAGATAGCGCATCACAGTTTGAGTTTAGACCCCGAATATGACTGGAATCTCGTCACAAAACCTCAACCATTTGCTCAGAATCGGCAGATGTCAATTCCTAGAGGCAAAGTTCTTGGTGGTTCATCAGCATTGAATTATATGGCTTACTGTCGGTGCGCGCATGTAACTATGTGCTCATACTGTTAGATACTAACTTTCACCTTCATAGCGGATCTGAGCTCGAGCATAATGGTTAGCGCCACGGACTATGTAACTCGGTTGATAACTTTCATACTGATGTGTCGATAGACTGGGAGAAACTCGGCATCAAAGGTCAGTAGTAAATCGTTCACTCGTATGGAACAGAACACATTATCGATTTTACCCACTTAGGATGGAGTTGGGATACTATCAGTGATGCAATTAAATCTGCTGAGGCTTGGAGCCCTCCAACTCGCCACGCTAAGGCGCACCATGCAGATAATGTTGCAGAAAATCATGGCAGGTAGGATTAAAATGTTGTGGACACAAATTTGTGTTGACGCTTCATTCCCGAGCCAGGTACGGCTATGTCAAGACGGCTGCATACAGCTACTATTATGATCTCGTTTTGCCATTTTTCGACACCATGAATAAGCTGGGTGTGGTCACGAACCAATCTGAAGTGTGTCATGATATTGAAAAAGTGAACGTAACTGAAGCTATTATCAGGCCTCCGGAGACAATATAGGCATTTGGACGTACACAGCGTCCATTGATCCTCAAACTAATACACGCTCTTACAGTACAAATGTAAGGCGGCAGAATTAGCCTTCTTGAAATCATTTAGCTGAATTATTCTTCCAGGCGTATTATGATCGGGTTTCTAACCGACCAAACATCGTTGTACTCACTGGTGCACAAGCCTCTAAAGTGATTTTCAGACAAACCTCTAGCAGTGACCTGCAAGCTACAGCAGTTGAATTTCACAAAGGGGGGCAGACTTACAAAGTCCCTGTGCGCCGGGAAGTTATCATATCGACTGGTAAGTGTCTATTGTGATGATTGAAATATTAGCTCAGACAATGAGGCAAGGTGCTCTGCAAACACCCCAGCTATTAGAACTTTCAGGTGCGACACTCTTGTATCAGATAGTCTATCTAGTTTTGAATTTCTGCTTTATTGACAGGGATCGGGAATCCCGACCTCTTGCGTAGACTGAACATTCCTGTTCAAATCGATTTGCCTGGCGTTGGCGAAAACTTTCAGGTCGGTGCCACCTCCAGTTGAGAATCGAATCAAGAGCCTGATACCTGCCTTAGGACCACTCTAGGGTATACATAGGCGCTGAGCTGAAAGGCTCGCATGAGACCACGGATGACCTCAATTCAGAAACGTTTGCTCAACAAAGACTAGAACAATATCGTCTCTCCAGAACAGGGATGCTCAGTAGTACGCTTTCTACCCTGGTATTCATTCCATCGTCGTCCTTCATCCCACCTGACAAGATGCGGAGTATGCTGTCAGCCCTGGATGAGGCCCTGAAATTACCGCAAATCCAAAACTCGCCCTGGAAAAAATGGTACGATGTCCAACGCTCCTGGCTGGAGAACGATGGTATTGCTCAGCTAGAGGTGATTTTATTCCCTTGTGCGTCTTTTGTTCATCACGTATGGATATGGTGTTAATCATCCACAGTTAACACCCATGTCGGGTGCACAAATGAAAAAGCTAAGCATTACACAATATCGGTTTTCCTGCAGCATGCCTGGAGTCGAGGACATGTCTGTGTTTTTTTTTTTTCAAATTGCCACTTTAATTCATGCTTCCACTACAGGTGCATGCGACTTCTTCATCTGTGTTGGATTCACCAGAGATTGACTCGGCAATGCTCGATTCTCCGGGGAACATTGGTAAATGAGTTATCATTCCCCGCAGACAGACCATTGAATCTTCTCCAAGATATGATGTTGCTTTTGGAGGCTGTGAAATATGCTTTCAAGGTCATGAAGACAGGGGCTTTTGGCGACTTGACTGCAGAAATCATTGAACCTAAACCTTCTTGGTCAGATGAACAATTGATGGATTACATCCGCTCAAATGTCGATAGCGGACTCCATCCTATTGGTGGGCTGTTTTATTTGAAAGCTGCAAACATTTTCTTTTCTTATACAAGTTGTCCTTCCAAAGGGACTGCCTCAATGCTGCCTCGATCCGCCAATGGCGTCGTAGACAACGAACTCAAGGTCAAATTTAAGCTTGAGTATAACTTCTGCCAGGCGTACTCATGGATTTTTTCCAGGTGTATGGGACAACTAACCTAAGAATGGTATGCATATCTTTCTTGTCAAACCGAGTTCATCTTCCTTAACATGCACTCCGCAGGCAGACGCCAGTATCCTCCCGATCGTAAGGCTGAAATTTGTTGCCTTGAACATACTAACATGGGTGATCATAGCACTTGGGGACTCATCCTCAAGCCACACTTTACGGGTAAGCCATCAACGACGACCGCGCAACTTGCTCTTGAAAAGAATCTTTCTAGGCTGGCTCACAAAGCCGCGGAATTCATTCAAACCAACGAAAAAGCCAAACTTTGATATGCCCGATAAAAAGTTTGTGGATGGTCATTTACACAAGTGTTATTGTATCAGCTTGTCTTCGCGAAAACAATTTCACAGATGTCTCAAGCACCGATAGTACCCGTCCATGTCTCAATCAAGTCGATTACACAGTAGCCTTTCACGGGCACGTATTGCTTAGTGACCATCTTGATGACCTCTTGAGCGACCATGCCGCCAAGGAACGCTGCAGTGTTTGGCAGCTCGGAAAAAGGTGCTCGAGCACTAATATAGTGACATGAGCCGTAACTTTAAACCAAGATATAGCCCTACTCACATCTCTTCAATAGCATCGTCAGCCTCAACAGGAAGCTCAGTAGATTGTCCAACAATGGAATGAATCTTGGCACGAATGGACTCTGCCGACGGTGACACCGAGGTGTCACTCGCTTGAAGCAACGAAAGCGCAGAGAGGGCAAGATGTATACACGTCTCCTTCGGCATCGTTGATAACGAATCCACTAACCCAACAAACGAAAATGAGCGGTCTGTCTGAGACAATGCAAACTCTCAAAATGTTACCTAAAGCAGCTTTGTCTTGGTCGAATGTACCCCAAGGTTTACCTCGAAGAACAACCAGCGCATGCGCATTCTTGACAAATGAATCAACTATGCCGTCGTCGACAGGTACTCGGAGATAGCTCTTGAAAGTCTGTTTTTCTTCTTCCGCCCTCGTTTTGTAAAGTCGCTGCAGATGTATGTAGTTATGGGTGTCAGACTTCATGTCTGGCAGGGTTGATGTGAGAGGGAGCGTGTGTGTGTCAGATTGTTCAGTGTACTCCTTCAGGGCAGCGAGAAGATGGAAGAAAGGAGACCGACTGCTATCCAAAGCTTCAGTGGATAGTGCGGGGTCACTGAAAAGCTTTGTGATTTCCGAAGGAATCTAATGGACTAGTTATCCCCAAACTCAAGATGAATGGAATAACAAGAACCTTGGTTTCCGTCCAACATCTGTATGCCTGTGCTTCTGCTTCGTCAAAGTTTTCTTCGTCATCTTTCACCTTCATGTCGCGGACGCCTTTCTTGAATTGCTGTCGTTCCTCGTGTGATGTTGGTGGACTACCGCCATGCTGTATGATCCATCGTGAGCATGCGTTCTACCTGAAGAAGGAAATCCTTACAGATTTCTTCCAATCCTCAAGCGCGCGAACTAAAATGACCACGTAGGGTATGTGCCCGTGCTCTGTAGAATCCATCTTGTCAAACTCCAGCGACAGGGCGTGTTCTCTCAAAGCTGGGAATGGTTTGTCGATGCGGAGAGAAGGAGATGTTTCCGAGTGACTCTCGATGACTTGAAAACGTCATGAACATATTCAAGAACACAGATTTTCACGTACTTGTGTGTTCATGAAATTGAATATAGAAATCTGCCAAAAATCCAGCTGACCGGACGACCACAAGAGGCGGGTATTTCGAATCTTTCCAAAGGAGTACAGAGAGCTTGTTCAAGAGCGTGTGATCTAGGTTATGGGCAATGACGATAGTGAACGAAGTGATCCACTCAGGGTGCGACTCGAGGATGCTTTCGAGAGTTCTGGTGTCTGCACGACCTTCAACGCCGTCATTTAGTTCGCTTAGAAGCTGGACAGCCTCCTCTGCTCTAGATTTTCCAATGCTATTGTATCCTTCTAAGAAGAAGTTATTCCCGGCATCAGAGTGTGACACCTTGGCGTGATCAAGGATAGTGAAATGCCCGATGCCAGGAAGAACAAGGTTCTTCAAGATTGAAGTTGAGGTAGCGGATCCAGATATCAACAGTATCCGAGAAGACTCTAATGCACTCTGTCCAGTTGTTGCCCACAGGCTTGTTCGCAAATGTTAATTGGGCCTCATTTGTGTAGTTCTCCTGAAGTAATCTTACCGGAGCTGACGATCATATCTTCGTGTTTTGGTGTCTGGCGCAGACCTGTTTCTGGTCAGCCGACAAGTCTTAGTTTGCTAAAGAGATCATACTCTATTATTGCAGTAGTTGCAGTTTCAATGTCCTGAGAGTCCTGACTAGACATGATGGTCGAAAGTAGAGACTGCGGCTGAAAGTGGCAACTGATAAGTAAAGGTGACAAATTGACGCGTACAGTCACACATTTGTCACATTGTGACATTTATGTCTCTTTGAATTTCACCATGACCGACACGCGTCAGTTCGGTGATCTCGCAACGCAGCTCATCGCAGAATCTCGTAGATCGACCCTAACAGACACTCTCCTCAAATACAACGACAATCTTGTCCGATCCATCATCCGCGAACAACGTGATCTCGAAAAAATGACCGAAGCCAGTCAGAACGTCAATCCAGCGATGCTCATCTATCAAACAACCATCGTACGAAACAAGAGATGTCTCCTAGCATATCACAAACACCGTATGGATAGACTGCGCGATATGTACTGGGCCGCTGGAGGCGCTTTACCGCATATCCTGAGCAATCAGGATATTCGCAGCAAGGTCTCTCCTCATGAAGTCGACTTCCTTCGCCAGTACAGCACGTCTGTGATGGATTATCGTGCTGGTTTTTCCAACGAGCTCGATATCACAGCCAGTATCACCCATCCGCCTAAAGACTTGCATGTGCTGGTTCATGTTATCAGGGATTGTGGGATCATACAGACAGAGCTTGGGACTATCGATTTTCAGAAGGGGCAGAGATTCATGGTTAGGAGGGCTGATATCGAACATCTCATTGTGCAAGGTTATCTCGAGGAGGTTTGATAGTGCGTTGCGATTTTTTTGAAAATATAAGGATTTTGACCATGATTAGAGAGGAAACACGTGGCGGTGTTTATTTCTGGCCAAACAACTCGGCACTTTGTCGAACGTGTCTGCGCGTTGCATCAAGTACCCCACCATGATGCGGCATGGTCTTCACAAGTTCTCAAGATTATCATCGAGTGCACTGACCTCACAAAATCGCTTTCTTTCATCTGTCAAATACCTGTCTAAACATTTACGACGGTCGTCAACTGCAACTCCTAAGGCTTCCCCGTCCCTTGTCGTCCAGCCAACAAACGAACGCTATGATCTCTTTTTTTCCGAGGGCCCCAGTCCTCCCATGTTCACGCCAAATAAAGGGGGTTCCGGCTGTTCTGAAGATATATCCGACAGTGAATGGCAAATCCGGACAGGTCAGTCTTGTATGCTACCCCTGGGAGACACACTGATGCTACAGCCAGATCTCCCTATAATCACCATTCTTTTTGATCGCTATTTACTGTATAGGCCGCGCCATCTATGTCCTCCAGCAAACGCTTCCCGATTTCTTCGATGTTGGCCTTGTCTCAAGCATAGACCCCACAAAGACACCAACTCTCGTTGATTCCAGAGAATCGGATTCGCTGGAGGTAGAAAACATTTACAGTCCCAAAGTGAGGTTGACGTACACGCCCCCTGTTGCCCTTCCCTCGCCATTTCCAAGAACACTTGGCCTGGAAGGTCAGTTATGTGCCTACATTACGTTTCTGTCATTAACAGCGACTGTTTTCAGGGCTGCCGCTGTACCTGGCTTCATCTGTCTTTATCCGGCACACTATGAGAACTTTGTACTCAGACCTTCGTGTAGAGCTACGCAAGGTGGCGGTGCAAGGATCGCCGCCAGCGCATTCAGAAGGCGCTGCAGCCGGAACCCGCTCAAATCACCAGCGAGACAAGAGTCTCTTCATTGGCTTGGATGTGTATGGGACGACACGCGTCAGCGGTGGCGTTGGGCAGTGGCAGATGTCAGGATCTTATCATCAGCACTGATTTTTGCTGATCATGATCCAACAGAGACTCGACGTACAGCTTTTCGCCTATTTCTGGGCTGATACAGACGCATACCATCGATTCCATACACCCAGCGCCGCATCAGGCTGCATATGATGCGCTAAGAGCGTCGCTCAGTAGTGTGTTCGGTTTCGGCGGGCCTAGTCCAGGCGATATTCGACCAGGAGAGGTTCGAGCAGTTAATAGCGATAAAGGGTGACCTTGTTTTATATATTTTTCCGCGTTCATTTGTTCGCCTGGGCCCTGTATCCATTGCCTCGCTAACCAAGAGATGAGCACAATCCGTCAATCCGTGTCCTGTCGTCAACTTTCGTGAGAGTCGGCGGATAGCGTATATCCTCATCCGCATCACTTTTTCCGCCATTGAGCTGACGTCTAGCTAGACACAGAGAGACTTGTGGAAAAGCCCGTTTGCTTGCCCACAAGATTTACGCAAGACTTGAGTGTCGGCGAAGTCCGGCCGTCGCTGACAGTGATATTAATATTGGCGAACCGTTGTGCTGTCAATAACAGGGCACAGCCATGACCTGAAAGCCTGAGACTTGGCAATTTGATGCGATATTGTTTGTATTATTGGCTGCAGAATTATAAAGGGAGCTCATGAGCCCTCTGCAAGTACTGTAAATGCCTTCAAGTGCTATACATAAAGCAGTACGTGATGATCACGTTCCAGAAGATATACTGGGCCGCATGCTAGCGCGATAATTACTTCAGATCATGATGAGACCAATCCATATCGGAATCCGGGAAATGTACAGGGAACGGTTGCCATGCATTGGTCCCGTTGACCCAAGTATAGAAAGTACATGTATTACAATCAAGTTTGAACTCATTCTCAAGTTGCTCCGCCTCTTTCGTCTCACGTCTCTTCACCTCGAGCTCGCCGCCGACCTCGCCTTTCCTTGATTGCACACTCATTTTTTCAATCGTTCACGCGTTCTTTCAATAACCATGTTCTCCAAAGCAATTGCTGCTATCCTCGCCTTGCCCTTCGTGGCACAATGTTAGTATTTTATTTTTTTGATGCGTTTTTGCGGTTGGTTCATCACATATTTTTTTCTATCTTGTTGTTTTGTAGTCGTTTCCGCACAGACCTGCACTCGCACGTACACCGCTCAGGCTGGCGATATCTGTGACAGTATCTCGGCAGCCAACAATGTTTCAACGTACGCCAAGTCCCAGTCTTTGTTGAAAATCCTTTGCTGATATTTTTTTCCTGCAGCTACCAGCTTGCTGTCGTCAACGTCGGAATCATTGATGATGCATGTGACAACCTTGTCGTTGGCCAGAGTTACTGCCTTGGATGGCAGGGACAGGACTGCACGACCACTTATGTAGTCAAGCAGTACGATTATTGTGACTTGATCTCCGCTGCCGCAGGCATTAACAACACCATCCTCTATGAAAACAACCCGCAAATCAACGAGGATTGCAGCAACATTTACATTGGAGAGGTACCTCAATACTTTTCAGCTCCATCACAGTTTCTAAGTTCTTGTTTAGGTATTGTGCACAGCGGGCGCTGTCCAGGTCCCTCCTGCCCCCTCTGGCACCACCCCCGCTACAACTATCCCCGCAACCGCTACTCCTGCCAACCCCGACGACGGCCTCCCTTGGTGTGACGAGTAAATTCCTTGACCTCCACCATCCTTGTTGAGTGTATGTCGCACGGATAGCCAAACTGTGATCAAGTGTGATGACAGGCTGGTCGTGTCGTCGTCGTTTTGGTCATCTTATTTTCTTCTTTCATTTTGAACTTCATATCGCCTTGTTTTTCACAACCAGAGCTATCCCCGGTGGTGGTATACCCAGCAATAGTAACTTCATCTTTGCACTTATTGTTCATTACCGTTGATCCTTCGCATGTGGTAATTCTGGGAATTCCCCTTACATTCGAGGGAATAGATCGCGGTCTTATGGGGCCTGCCCTTGTAATGACCATTTGCATACGCCGTTGCCGTCGGTGTGATGAGGATATTCATGAATGCGCTATGCCCCATGTTCGTCCTTTTGTAGGTAAGCTGTGTGGAAGCACAGGAGCATGTATACTATTCACCGGTCCACCTCGTGGATTCACGGTCCTTAGAAGGGGGCTCGCAACGAGCAATCAAGCGCCCAGGGCCACCTAAATCCACTTCCTGAAAGTGATGATCTGCCTTGGAACCTCTCTGAGAAAGAAGAAGGGACGTGAGAAGATCATGATGATGAGAAGGACCAAGGTTGCTCAGCGAGAAGTTTGAGAATTGCAATTAAGAACCAACTACCACCGCATCCGCCTTCAAACACAGCGGCCTTCCGTTGATACTTTCGACGATTCATGTGCTAAAGGCCTCGCAATGGCTCGCATACTCCTGAGGCCTGACGTTGCAACCAAGTTGCAACACCATGAAAATTTTCAAGTATTGGCACTGGGCAGCCTACTATTATGAGCGAGTATCATAAAGCTCGATGGTTCCGCGTTGAGATAGCCTCAGCTTTTCGGCCGTGCGCTCCAGTATGGGGAAGGCCCACCTATTTGGCCGCCTCTGTGGGTAAGAGGACTGGCCTTCCAAGCAAAAGTGACAAAACCGCTTTCGGTTGGTTTTCGGGGTATGTTATTGTTGTGCCATGGTTGTGCCATGGCTATGTCACAACTATATATGTTAACACCGATAACTGGTCTCATACTATTATGCATTAATACCACTAACATGCACGTTGGCACGAAATGCACTTCTCAAAGACGTACTCGCAACTGCTGCTCACTTTACCGCCAGAGCTACGTGAAAACGCCATACAGTACCGCCAAGTAAGTGTAATGGTAGTCAATTGCACAACGTTAGTGTTGACCGTTATCTGACAGCTCAAGAAACTAATTCACCAACTGGTCCAAGAGCTGTCTTCTCTTGGTCTCAGTCCGGCCGTTCTTCAACAATTGCTAGAACAACAGAATCCTGCGAGTTTAACCGCCCAGATCGAGGAAATACGACAGCAGTGTGATCGAGTTTCTGACCACGATGATAACCATCAACGGCATGCTACTGTGGTCTACGAGTTTATTAAAACGTCCTCTCAAATTGAACCTCGCCTCCGGCTGTCAGTCAAGCATCCAGCAGACGCTACGGATGTTTCCCCTGGTCACACGACCACTTCGGACAACATCCTAGAGGCGCTTCAGCTTCATTCTCGAGCTCTAGAAAGCAATACGGCCTCAGTGGATATCTGCTATTCATCCGCCAAGTATGTCGCATGTATTTTCATTGCGCTCCCGTTAATAGCTTATAACCTAGCACCCACGATCTTATAATACCATTACGGTCTGATACCGCGTTCTTTCAGCTATTGAACACCGCTCTTACGTCGCTCGCTGAACATCTCAATACTGTACATGGTACTTTCACATCTACGCTACAATGTCTAGCGCATGCCATTAGCTCAACAGCACGTCCCACTTCTTCGTCAGCACCTCGCTCCTTTTCGACTTATTCAATGGCAGCCAGTAACGCAGCCACTTTACGACCCAGCTCTCGCAGCAGAAATACCGATCTGTATTCATGGAGAGAGATATTCCAGATGTATGTTGAGGCTGAAATATTTGAGAGTGTCGGGGAGAGAACTCGTGGGGAACGCAGTGTCGAAGAGACGGAAACGCGAATGAAGCGGTTTGAAGGACGCATGCAGGAGAAGCGAAGGATGCTCACACTGGCAGGAAGCAAGGATGCGCTGGATGTTTTCATGCGTATGAACGTGTTTATCTTGGATTTGAAGAAAGTGAGCGTGATTTTGTTGTCATTTGGATTAGATATTCATCCATTGATACGCAGTTCCAATTCGCGAACGCCGAGGCAACCCGCAAGATTCTGAAGAAGCATACAAAGCGAACCGCATTACCTCTTCCTTCCTACCTCCTTTCAGTCCGGAATTCACCATTGCCGGCGTCTCCGCCGCCAACGGAGTTGGCCTTGTTGCCTCAGACTCCAGCAACTTTGCCTCGACTTCTCGTGCAAGCTATCGGCGAAATTTTACTTCCGATTGTGCCTCATGTCGACGATTATTCGTGTCTTATTTGTACCAGCCTCGCATTCAAGCCGATTAGACTTGGTTGTGGCCATTTATTTTGTGTAAGGTAATTACACGTTTATTTGTAATCGAGTTTTACGACCAAATCGACTAATTTGGTTCGACATAGATGTCTAGTAAAGCTTCAAAAGCTCGGGAAAGCGAATTGCCCTATTTGCAGGGCACCTACGGTGCTAAAGGCCGACCGCAGTGAGTCCCCCCTCTTCTCATCGTGCTTCTGGGTAGCTTACGTTTCATAGCCAACGTTGATTACGCGCTCTTGAACTTTATGGCTGACTGGTTCCCCCTGGAGTCGCGTGCGAAGCTGAGTACTAATGAGCGCGAGGCAGCAAAGGAGGAGCTCGAGGAGCTCGGTCTTGCTGGAGGATGTCGAGTGATGTAAATTACAAGTGGGACAAGGGTCTTGTCTAGATAGTTCAGACTTGGGCTCGAGACTTAGTATCTATATCGGATTACCATAGCTTGTTTGTATTTCGGATGTGGTTAAATTATATCTTCTATTTAAGCAGAATGATCATGACTCGGAAAGGGTGCTTGTGATGATAAGAAACAGTAGGTGCAATGTTTTATTCAGACTCTCCAACAACATCCTCCATGATTTCTTCTTGCCAGTTTCGGCGCAAGGCATCCAGGAAATCCTGCACGCCGTCACCTTCCAGGAAGCTAGTGAGGTTCATAAGAGAGAGACCGATTCGATGATCTGTCACGCGATCCTGCGCATAATTGTACGTTCGAATTTTCTCGCTGCGGTCCGCGGTGCGCACAAGATTCCGGCGAGTAGCTCGGCGGTTAGCAATGTCTCGTGAAAGTTTTACATCCATTAGGCGAGCGCGAAGGACTTGGAAAGCACGACGTTTATTCTATTCAAATTATATGTTAAATGTACCTTGACGATATAATGAAGGCAGTTTACCTGATGTTGACTGCGTTCGTCTTGCATGGAAACAGTGATACCAGTGGGTGTATGGGTAAGACGGACTGCAGACTCTGTTTTGTTGACGTGCTGATGACAATCGTCAAAATAAATTACTCTACATGAAGTGAAAAATCCCACCTGTCCACCTGCACCGCGTGCACGCATTACCTCGACCTTCACATCTTCCATTTTGAAGAGTTCATCATTCTCGCTCATGCTCTCAGCTTCTTCGCTCAGCGGCAAAACCTGGAAGGGGGTATGTCACCCACAATCGAAATCAATTTATTAGATACTCACTATCACTGCAACGGTACTCGTATGAGTCCGTCCACTCGACTCCGTTGCGGGGACGCGCTGTACGCGATGTACACCGCTCTCCCACCTCAGTGCATCGTAAGCGCCTTCACCTTTGATCTCGAGGATAGCATCGCGCATCCCTCCGCTTTCGGTTTCATTGCTCTGTATGATACTTGTTCGCCACCCGACTGAACCAGCGTACCGAACGTAGACCCGCAAGAGGTCCATCAGAAATAGAGCCGCTTCGGACCCACCAACGCCGGCTTTCAATTCCAGTAGAGCATGTAAGTCGCGCGTAGACGATGGAGGAACGAGAAGAGAAGGAAAAGTTGTGGAGATATGGGTGGATAGGGTATGGGTGAGGGAGGTAAATTCTTCCGATGCTAGGGTGCGCATGGTTGGGTCAGGATCTTGCATGAGGGGTAGTGTTTCTTCCAGGGACTACTGTGGTAGCATTGAGCCAGGGCCGATTGTGTTGAGATGTGATACTACAAACCTGACGAGCGTGCGTCCAGTTTGACCATGCTTCATGCAGGGGTTCTAATTCTTTGAGTTGACGTGCGCGTGCTATGTCCTCTGGAGAGGACATATCCTCAGACATCTGAAGGATAGTGAGCTAAAACTTCAGACTGCTGTCAATAGCAGTGAACTCACGTTTGCTAGCAATTCATTCCTAACTTTGACGCGCTTCTTAACAGCCTGAAGGATGCGAGCACCATCATTTTCCAGTTCGTGGATGATATTTGAGGCAGCAGGATGAGCCTCTGCGAGGTATGGACGGGTGCTAGAAATGAAACGTCGGGAAGGTTTCAATGGACTATGGCAGCGGCACAGAAAGCGGAACATGAAGCCTAAGACTCATGAAAGTCGCTGAGCAGTAAGCATTTCTCAAAAAGGTTTTGTTTTGTTCAGAAGGTTTTGGCAAACAACCTTCTTCCAAAAACGGATGTTTCCGAATTTCTAATTTTCACGCCAACTTCACGCACCGTCATGATGCTCGTTCAACAACAGTGTAATAGTCTTGCTATTTGGAACATAGTAATACTGCTGTACTGGTGTGCTATGTATTTGTAACTACAAGCAGCTTTTGACTCTCCAGCTTCTTAATTCTTCATCGCAGAGATTCTGTAGGTGAGAAACTTCAAGTTTATATCGATTGACGCTCGGTCACCGTGACAGCTAGGGTGACCATCTTCCTTCTATTTGGTCTGCATATGGGAGACTATGTATGAACTTTGGATCACGGCCCGCACTTCAAAAACGTTCATGGGTGGCACTGCAGAGTAAGCTTCGATCCAATCTGAGATCTGAACCAAAAAACTAGCTCATGATCTTCAAGTCACCTGATGCGTCTGCCTCACGTTAGGAGTTCGTGGTGCGCCGCCGCATGCAAGATCTGTACGGAGATTCCCTGATTATCTATAAAATCCTGCAGGTTCTGTTCCACGAAGTTCCCGCTCGATCCATCCCTGAACCATTCCGTGCTGACAATAAGGTAAGGTCATGCTTGATTTTGCTCTGAGATGTTGGATGTCAAAAACGACAGGTCGTGTTTCAAGTCATGTCTGAGCGATCTCTCGACCGGTCCAATGAAACCTGGTGGACTACTCGGGCTCGCTCTCGTAGTGTTGACCTCGTTCAGTTCGATGACGATCTTGGGTCTAGATCAGAGGTGAGTCTGCCAACGTGTGATGGATCGTTCTAAAGCGAATCTAATCAAGCAGGGTCATCCAGTAACTGGCAGAAACATCGTAATTTTTGGAGAGACCGGAGTCGGTAAAAGCTCCTTGATCAATCTGATTGCAGGCAAGGACATCGCCCCCACATCTCCGGATGCACTTTCATGCACCACTGAAGAGCATGCCTACGATGTTGACATACGTGGCCAGAGGTACACTCTGCACGATACAGTGGGTTTTGGGGAGGGAAGTTATGGGTCTATGCCAACGGATGTGGCTCCCGCCAAAAAGTTGAAATATTTCTTGAGGAAGATGTCTCAAGAAGATGGTCTACATCTTCTAGTCTACTGTGTGCGTGGCTCAAGAGCCACCAGAGCACTACGTCACAGTTACGAAACCTTCGCTGCGGCGATTGCAGGGATGGAAGTTCCAGTTGTTCTTGTTGTGACATGCATCGATGACCTGTCGGAAGCAGGTGACTGGTGGGGAAGGAATGGGAAAACTGTGGAGGGCCTTGGGATCCGCTTTAATGCCCATGCTTGTATATGCACGCTTCCTGGGGACTCATACCGTGATCGCCGCTACCAGTCAAAAATCGACGTTTGCGAAAAAATCACCGAATTATGCGGCCATGACGGTGTTCGTGTGCGACGCCCACGACGCCAGAGGAGTCTACCTTTTACAAGATGAGATTTTGCGTTTGTAGAACTTACTGTATACATATATATATATCTCGCTGGTCTATATTTTTTGTGCTCTCCGCCACGAAGCCATGACGTAACTCCATAAGTCTGAGCGGTTGTTTCGTTTCGGGGCTCCTGCCAAACACCCATTTATGGGAATCAGGCTTTGCATCGTCGATAGTCGGGCTTTACTGGCACGTGCACCACCTTTCGCTCAACCTCATGGATGTCATCCAGTCCATCCTGGTCCGCGCGACTGGCGACGAAGAGCCAGAACTACCGCCAGGATCCCCTCCAACATGTAGGTTCAGACCAGAAGCAAATTTGTCAATCTTACAGTGTTGCTACTCTAGTCAAGTTCGAGGGCCCATGGTTTACGACACAAATCTTACTCTCTTCAACCATAGGACTATCATCTTTCCTGATCTTCTCTTACTGTCGCAAGCGATGGCCATTGATATTCGCACCAAGAACGATGTTGAAAGGTATGTTGTTACATTCTTGCTAGGTAGTATTATAACTGAAATCTCCTTCAGACTTCTCCCCGCACGAGGCACATGCTCACCAGGCGTTTTTTGGATGGATTGTTCCAACTATGAAAGTGTCTGAGTATACTGTACTGCAAATTGTTGGATTGGACGCGGCAGTGGTAAGTTTGCCGCATAATGTGTATGCTAAGACATCACTGACGGGTAAAACAGCTCCTTAGCTTTTTCAAGACTTCCTTTTACCTCTTTTCTGTTTGCTCTTTATGCGCCGTTGCGATCCTTATGCCCATTAATTGGAATGTACGTATTCCCGCATGTCAGAGAAGCACGGGTTCACATTGCACATAGAATAACATTGGCATCGGAGGAGGCACTGACGAAGACGATAACGATTGGCCGGAGTGGGTCACCACCAATTTGGACGACGACCCTATGACACCCGGACGGGACTGGCTCGACCTCATTAGCGATGCTAACTCATATCTAACGATTCATTTTCTCTTCACGTACCTTTTCACTTTCCTTGCATTGCGGTTCCTTTATAGGAACTACCGTCGCTTCATTCGCTCACGTCAGTTGTTTTCCCTTGAACTGGTTCATTCTATTCCCGGAAGGACTGTCATCGTGACCAACCTGCCCAACCATCTTCGATCCGAGCGGGCTCTCGCCGAGTACTTCGAAAACATGGGGCTCAGCGTTGAGAGCGTGACGGTCTGCAGAGAAGTCAATACCTTGAAAGCTCTTCTTGATCTTAGGACAAAAGCATTGCTGAAATTGGAGAGCGCTTGGACGAATTACGTGGGGAATCCAAGCGTAGTGGAGTCCTACGACCCGTCCGAAAACGTAATCCCCGCCTCCTCGGATAGAGAGCCGTCACTACTGGAAAATCAGCAGGGGCGTTTCGTCGTACCACACCGCCAGCGTCCGATCATAAGACCAGGGTGGTTTTCCAGAAAAGTTGATGCACTTGAGTATCTCGAGACAAAGTTTACGGAGGCGGACGAGAAAGTCAAGAGGTGGCGTCGCATCGGGAAAACGAAGGCAACGCAAGTCGCATTTGTTACATTCGAAAAAATGTCCAGCGCAGTAAGCGTCAAATTCATTGGCGCTCATAGCCCTTCACTAATTGATCTATAGCAAATTGCTGTGCAAGCGGCACATTCATGTGATCCAGGGGAAGTGAAGACTAGCCCTGCTCCTGAACCGCGAGACATCATTTGGTCAAACATCGCTCACACTCCAGGGAATCTCTTGGCTCGTGAGGTGTTTGTAATTGGCTGTGTGTTGATACTGCTTTTCTTCTGGATATTCCCAATCACCGCGCTTGCGAGTCTGCTGAGTTACAAGGAGATCAAGAAAGTGATGCCTTGGCTTGGCAGACTCATCGATAGCAACGACAAAATACGTGCCATCGTACAGAATTCATTGCCGTCCGTCGCCATGATCACGCTGAACGCACTTCTACCATTTATTCTTGAAGGTGTGTTGTCCTATCAGACATTTGGCGTAGCTTATGATTGGCATCACTAGCTTTGACCTATATTCAGGGGTACAAAGCACGAAGCTTGATTGAATACTCTCTGATGCGGAAGTCAGTTCATTTCACTTGCAGTAGATCCACTCTCTAAGACTTTGGAAGATACTTCTTGTTCCTCCTCATCAATGTGGTGTTCATCTTCCTTTTGGCGAGCACGTACTGGCAGCTGGTACGCGATCTCGCCAACTCGCCCGCGAAGATCCCGGAAAAGCTGGCTACAGCACTTCAACAAGGAAGGGCAAAGTAAGTGGCAGCATCTGTGTAATCTGTACCTTTTTAATTAAGCACATCCTCTAGGCACTTTTTCCTTTCGTATGTTATACTCCAAGGTGGGTATATCATCTTTAGTTGTACCTGAAAGTGCTGAATTAGAACAACAGGCTTTGGTATCATGCCACTCCAGTTGCTCAACCTGGGGGTGATAATACCTCGGATGGTTTTACGTATGTTTAGGACTCGTACACCTCGAGGTAGGCACTACCACATGTCAATGGTAAACCTAATTCTTAGTTTGGGGCAGATTTCGCTGAGTTGAATGCCCCTCCCATGATCAACTATGGTGTTGTATACCCTCAAGCGATTCTCGTTTTTGTTGTCACTATCCTGTACAGCGTCGTCCAGCCCTTGATCGTTATCTTTGGTGCAATCTATTTTGGAATGGCCTACGTCGTGTACAAGTACAAGTTGTTGTTCGGTGAGTAGATTCAAACTCTGTTTCGTTGGAGGGTTTCTGAGCTCGCCTGGTTCAGTGTTTTATAAGCCCTACGAATCTCAGGGCCAAGCATGGCCTCTCACGTTCGTCAGGCTCATTTGGGGCATAATCATCTTCCAAACGTTTATGATCGGCATCTTGACCTTGCGGAAATGCTATATCATGTCTTCTCTCCTTGTTCCGCTACTTGCGGGTACCGCAATCTGGTCCTGGTACATCCATGAAACTTTCAAGCCTCTCAGCACCGCAGTTTGTCTTAGTTCTGTGTGCGAGGTAGAGCGGGGCGAAGATTCAGCGGATGTAGTGAGATTGCGGGAGGGACATCCAGTGACATGGTCGCAGAGGTAAGGTTTACAAATGTTTCTGTTGGACCCTAATGCAGACTTACTTTCAGCAATTTGATGCGTCGGAGATACGCACAAAACGACGACACGCTTTATGTTGCTCCAGAAGACGAACGGACAGACTATGTAGGTATTACGATATTTGGAAAGAACGTCTGACCCACTCCTCTTCCAGTCACAACCACCTATGGCTAATTGGTATAATGGCGTGTTGAAGTGAGTTACTTTGTTTCGATTAATTGCCATGCACTCATCCCTTATTTAGCACCGGGAAACGAAGATACGGACATCCTGCACTAAATGGTGTGCTTCCTGAGCCCTGGCTTCCATTGAAGAAGGGGCAAACCCTCGTCAATGGGCACCGTGCAGGAGGGTCAAGAGCATCTCCATATGTCAACCAAGGCATCGTTCTCAACCTACGTAACCGCTACACCATGCTACGAGGAAAGATTCGAGCATCGCGGCAATCTCGTCCCGCTACTGATGGCACTCTTACCGACATGAGTGCCTCTGAGAACCAGGATGGTTCTCCTCCAGATGCTGGACCTTCGAACCCATGGGTGGATACGCGTACGGCACGAGGATCTCAGCCGCACAGCAACCTCAATCACCGGCTGAGCTTCGACCCTGGTTCGGGTGTTATCATGTTACCAGAAGATGGTGATTGGTTGATGGACGACGACTCCGACGATGATTACGGGACTATGAGTCCGACACCTGAGGGGGTCCACAGCCCGAACAACGCATCTCAGGAGAACTTGTTGCCCACTAACGGTCAATCGCCATCCACACCTCTTGCTTCACCCAGCAAGCGACGACATGGGACATATTATCATCACCCAGAGCGTCGTCGTACTATTCCTGGGTCTTTTCCCTTGCCGACATAAACACGATCTTATTTACTTCATATCCTAGATTTGCTCCCGACATGCCATATTGCGCTCCTATCTTACATGCTCCTGTGAAATTCTGGACACTCGGAATTTATAAATATATTCGAAGAACTTAGCCCCGCAAGAAGGAAACACCATTTGAGTATAGAAACGCCCAAATTTGCATAACACGTCTGTTGTATCACCATTTACAGTTACCTGGCACGCCGATCCTCGTAGCAAGGTCAGTCTTCCTGATCTGCACATAGTTGGACCATGTGCATGCACACCTGCTGTTGATGGGATGATTGTATACCTGGACGGAAGTATCAAGGCACGTCACTAGTACTACTCCTGAGATGTAGGAATCTTGCTGACATTTCTTGTGTACAATAGTAAAGCTACTACGGTAGAAATCGAGTTTCTCCGCGATTCTGATCAAGATGCGCCAGGATGCACTGATTCTCTTCACGCAGTAATAATGACACGTTGGCCTGTAGCCCATGAAGCTTTGAAGTTCCGGCCTGTCCTGTTAGGCATACACTATAACGGTCGCGGGGTTTCTGTATATCCAGTCCAACATATTATTATTAAGACCTGCAAAGTCCCTGTGGTGAAGTATAAAGTCACTTCACGTTCTCGCTCAACCTGCCTTTTCACCCCTACCTATCAACATGCAACTTTCTTATTTAATCATCCTTGCCTGCTCCGTCTTTATAGGCGTCAACGCCTCAGCTTCGGCATTTACCACCAAATGCAGTAGCAGCGGGAACTTGGAGGTCTGCTCGGAGGATCAAGACTGTTGCTCTGGTTGTTGCGTTGGTTATGTAGGTGTCCTAGAAGGCGGCTTACAACCCGATACTTATGACCTACACAGTTTTGTGTGCCTTGCTGAAGGTCGGTGCATCATGGAGGTCCGAGTCATTCATTCCATCCTGCGGTAGGCGTTTCTGGGTTTTTGTCAGACATGGTGCATGATGTTGATCATGTGTAACACAGGGACTTGATGATGTCGATGAGACATCTGGGTAGATCATCGAAGTTGTTGGATGTGATACTTTGTTCTCGTTCGTTGGATTAAATATACATGGCTGATGATTTCTCGTACGTGGTGCCATTCTCGTCTCAAAATGCGTAAACCTGTAATCAATTGCTGTTGATTGTGTGATAGTTGAGGCCAGGTGTGACCGAGGAGGACCAGCTGGGCTACATGCATCAGTATCATGAGCGCAGGTCTCGAGGAACACTCAAGCCGCCCGTTTAGCTGATTCAAAGTCTTGGAACCTCACAAGTACTAGTAATGGGTGTGGAAATAGAAACCTCCGAGGGCACGAGTCCGCGTAGGCCTGTCAATTGGGACTCATCATTCACTAAAAGCATCATGGACTGGCCATGGGCAAACTAGTACTACTGGCTCGCATGCATCTATATATATGTCGCGCCACTTAGCATAATTGTGAAGTAACTTACGGCAAGCAAACAAAATTTGGTCGTCCAATTCAAGTATGATTTATGACATCATGTTGTATCCGTTGTGTGAACAAGTCAAAATATGACATAACAGCCAAATTATTTTGCTTCCATGCATGTTATGGTTCATACGTACTGGTACTGTTCGGAGCCTAGTAGATCAAGCGAAGCGAGTAATGCCAAACAATTTGAGGCGAAGCGAAAAATCGCGAGCCATCAGCCTATAAAATACCCGCATGCTACGGCTTTGCATAGCTCACCCCAACAAACGAGTCCAATGATGTTCACTTCCCGCTTCACCATCCTTGCGCTGCTTACCTTCCTTGTTGGCGTCAACGCGTCGGGGGGATGTGCAACGTGCCAACAAACGATAGAAGTTGATGGTGTGGCAACCTACGAGCTAGTCAACTACACCTGGAAGGATGTTAATGGGTTCACGGACTGCTAGTAAGTCACCTACTATTTCTCCTCAAGAAAAATGACTGATGATTCGGCAGCTACGTGGATAAGAAGGGCGACACGGTGACTTGCGAGTATACGGTACGTGAATTCTGGGTGCTGTGCATCTTACCGTTCTGTTTTGACACGCTGGTGATCATTAGAACGTCGGCACGTTGGAGGATGGTGATGAGGTGTGTCCGCAGTGGTCAAGGATGGACACGTATGGATGCTGAGGAAAACAGCCCAACGGAAGGAGCAATATTAGTTTGTGGACAGTTGAACATATTAGTGGTTTTCGTCTGCAACATGAATTGTCTTCGTGCGCGTCTCGTCTTGACCAGCTTGTGACAGTCAATCTCCCTGAGCAGCCCGCTCTGTCGGTATTTTGAATTTGAGCTTTGGCGAGTCCTTCAATTCATCATTCTTGGGGTTAAGATAATGCAGAGAAACGGACGGTAACAGCGAAATACTGAAAAGTTGACACGCACCTATCACATATCTCATGCCAGGTCCAAGGGGGGAAGCATATGTATAGCGTATAGCAAATTTTGGTATCAGGTGGTGTATCAATTTCCCACTCTTTCCACGCGTCTTCCACCTCACGGCCACATATGACATACTACCTGCAAGACTGCCCCCGAGCTATACGCCACTACCAGTTGACTCGTATGTGCGCTCTTGGAAAGCAATTGTAGTCATAGCAGTTCCTTCGCCAGAGTCGGCCAGAAGCCGAGCGTGATGTGCTCGGACACTAAGGATGAGGCGTGGTCCCAGCACAAACAACTGCACAATGATAGCGACATGGCTAACGATGTTACTAATCTGCACTCCTACGGAAGAGATGTTCTTAAAAATGATAATGAGTGCTAAGATTTAAACACCAGTCGCAGATTGTGCGTACCAACAGATTGTTGGACAGACCGCCGAATGCGAAGCAAGAGGTGACAGCAAAGCTAGCGCATGAGGAACTTCAGCGGGAAAACTACATTCACAGTTAAATCACAAACTCACGCTGCAAAGTAAAACACATGTGTTTGTATTAACACCGTGAAACAGTCCTGGACGTTCCATCTCAATTGTTGTCGCAATTCACGGAAGTGCTTTATGGCAATCCAGACTGCAAGAGACAAGACGATGATCTCCCATGTGAGTCCGGTCACGTACTCCCAATCATTGCCAATTAGAAGTGGGATGTTTCCTCCCGTAAAGTAGGACATGCACTGATGGATGCCAGAGAGGACGAATTCCTCTGGAAATCATCTCATAAGCCTGGTGCGCTTAAATCTTTCATAGTACACGATCAAAACCTACCCGATCGAGCATATCTTCTTACTTTTGCGAGGAGCACTCCGGCCGCGATCGCGAGAGCCAGGAAGATTATAACAAGAAAGATAAGTATCTTTCTTGATCCCAGATACATGGCATGTAACCGAATGGTCATGACAACTTTGCATGATATTTCAGCAAAGTCAATTATTGCAGTTAAGCAGCTCACCGCTCAGAATGATCATTACGAGGTCGGGCGTCCAGTTAATCAAGATCCCAAGAATATTGCCTGAAAACCCCGGTTAATTATGAGCCTCAGAGCCTCCCTCAAACGAACTCACAGCTGTAGGCAGTCATTATGTTGAATGAACAATGTGGTCAAGAATTTGACTCACCCCTATGTAGAAGAATAGTTAGTTGGACTGGAATGGCAGGGCTCAGTATGGAAGACCCACCGCATCTTTCAACGAAGCTGTCGGGATATGCCCTGTTCCCGCCAGTCAGAGACACTCAACACCGTATCTAAGAAGACATACACAGGATGATGGTGCTACCCGCAAAAGATGTCTTGTTATTACAGCACCAATTTGTTAGCCTTGATGACATACCCACAGTACATCACTTCAAGGCAGCGCACCTGTAATTAGTCAGTTCAGTTTGCCAACGGTGGTTGTAAGAGAAGGTGCGGACAGCGAGATATAGACACGTGATGAGGGACCAGTGTTGCGACTGCCCGGAATTGAATTATGGATTATCCATGTTGATATTGGGTTCTACTCACCCAGATGAGTTCGAACTATAAAATGTACTTGGTGAGATGGCTTCCGCGGTAAGTTCATCAACCTACCTCTTGTCCGGATGTGAGTGCTGGTGATAATGAGATTAGTAATTGCCCCATGATGAGTATAATCTCGCTCGCCCCAATCATATACCACCACAATAGAGAACGCAACTGCAAAACCAAAATCAAAGATTATTCAGCAAGAGCATGGCCAACACCTTCGCACTCGTTTTCGACGAACCTATGCAACGACTGTAGATGCTCAAAAAATTGATCGTTGGCCACAAATGGGGATCATTTGATGTATAGGTCATGTTCGAGCGATTGGAATCAGTGAGCACTAAGTAGCAACTTGGCAGACTAGAATAAAAGCTCTCGAAAAGATGGTTGTGTCCAAGGCCGTCCAGGTTTTTGTCACAAGTACTCAGAAGGGATTTTAAATTAGCTATAGTGAATGCAGTGGGTGGTCCACAGGCCGCAGTGGTCGCATCAGTGAACCTGTGAACAGATGAGATTGAAATATATCATTGAGCATCGCAATTATCAGGGAGACACTGCTAATAGCGCTGACCGCTTTCACATGGGAATATTTTGACTCCAAACACCGATTTGTGAAGCCATAGATAGAATTGATGCCCTAGATGGACTCAAACTTACTGGGTGCAGAGTTGCAGACACCGTCAGACACACTGACACAGCTTCATGTGAAGAATCACAAGTTGTCGCAATACGCATGACAGTACAGGGTGAACAATGTGCACCGTGTCGGTCCAGCAAGATATCTGGTTACAATGGCCCACCTCTATTTCAAGTTCTGCTGCCGGAAAGAGAAATGATGGATAACAAGGGAGATGGTGAGGCCGAGGATGATTGATGAAGACGATTGCAGCGATGAACTGTTTGACGAACTTCAAGTTGTTGAAGTCTCCAGATACGAAGACCCTAGTATTTCATGTAGTGTTGTACTGCTGTATAGGTGTTTGATTGTGTATTTCCAAGCAATAATGCATAACAAAAGTTAAAGCTATATAGCACTGATTTTGAAGTTCGAACATCAGCTGAATTAGTTGTAAATCTGAGATACTTCCTATGATACTAGATAGATCTCATGGTCTTACTTGAGAACTGAATTCCAGACTATGATATTGCGGTGAGCTCGTTTGATGAAGGAATAAAACTATGGTGCTCACATCTCGGTCTTGGTAACAGGAGATTTTCGTACATATGATGGGAATGTGCTTTTAACATACGGGTAAAGTAAGAATGAAAAACATATCAATCCAAAACATAGCGAGAAAGGTTCTCGGCCGAACGACGTTCGACCATGCTCGTACTAGTAGCTGGTCCGACGTCAAGTGTCTCTTCCGTTCTCCGCTTCGTCTGACTCCAACACAAAATTACACCCTGAAAGTACCTTCAAGACTGCCCCCGAGCGATTCGTCACTGTCAATGGACTCGTATATGCGCTCTTGAAAAGCGATTGTAGTCATGGCAGTTCCCTCGTCAGAGTTGGCCAGAAGCTGAGCGTGATGTGCCCGGACGCTAAGGATAAGGCGTGGTCCCAGCACAAACAACTGCACGACGGTAGTGATTAGACTAATACCATCGTAAACCTGCACTCCCACGGAAGAGATGTTCTATATGAATAGTGGTGAGTGGTATTGTTCAGACATCAGTCGCAGATTCTGCGTACCGACAGATTCTTGGACAGACTGCCGAATGAGAAGAAAGAGGAAACAGCAAAGCTAGCGCATGAAGAACTTCAGCAAAAAAGAAAAAAAAAAGTGGTCACAGTTAAATCACGAGCTCACGCTGCAAAGTAAAACACGTGTGTTTGTATTAACACCGTGAAACAGTCCCGGATGTTCCATCTCGATTGTTGTCGCAATTCACGGAAGTGTTTGATGACAATCCAGACTGCGAGAGACAAGGTGATGATCTCCCATATGAGCCCAGCCACATACTCCCAATCACCGCCAATCAGAAGTGGGATTTTTCCTTCCGGATAGTAGGATAAACAGTAATGGATGCCAGAGAGGACGTAAACCCCTGGAATCCATCTCATGAGCTTGGTGCACTTGACTCTTTCATACAACACTTACCCGATTGAGTATCGCTCTGTACTTTTGCCAGGAGCACTCCGGTCGCGATTGCGGTTAGCAGTAAGCTTACAACGAGAAAAACGAGTATCTTTTTTGATCCCAGATACATGGCATGTATCCGGATGATCATGACAACTGTGAATGTCGCTTCATTTAAGTCAAAGCTATTGCAGATGAGAAACTCACCGCCCAGTATGACCACTGCAACGACGGGTGTCCAGATCATCAAGCCAAAAAGAATACTGCCTGAACATCCCAGTCACTGATTAGCCTCGGAGTTACCTCAAACGAACTCACAGCTTTAGGCAGTCATTATGTTGAGCAAATATGTCGATGAAGAATTTCACTCACCCCTATGTAAAGGCTTAGTTAGTCAGACTGGAGTGGCGAGGCTCAGTGCGGAAGACCTACTGCATCGCCCACCGAGACTGTCGGGATACGCCCTGATCCCGCCAGTCATACTCAGTCAGAGACACTTAACACTCTCTGTGAGAAGACATACAAAGGATGTTGGTGCTGCTCGTGAGAGGTGGCTTGTTATTACAGCACTAATTTGTTAGCCTTGATGACATACCAGCAGTATATCACTCCAAGGCAGCGCACCTATGACTAGTCAGTACAGCTTGCCAACGGTAGTCGTAGGGTAAGATGCGTACAACGAGATATAGAACCGTGATCAGGGACCAGTGTTGCGACTGCCCAGAATTGAATGTGTTATCTATGTGTGGATACGGGGCTCTACTTACCCAGATGAGTTCAAACTATAAAGTGTGCTTGGTGAGGACCGTGAGGTAGCTTTCCTGGTAAATTCATCAACATACCTCTTGCCCGGATGTTAGCGCTGAAGAACGCGACAAGAAGATCAGGAATTGCCCCATGATAAGTATAATCTCGCTCACCCCAATCGTATGCCACTATTACAGAGAACGCAACTGTAAAACCAAAATAAAAGATGATTTTTCAGTAAGAGCATCATCAACATTTTCCGACTTGTTTTCCACGAACCAATGCAACGGCTGGAAACGATCAAAAAATTGATCGAGGGCCACCAATGAGGATTATTTGAGGTGTAGGTCATGTTAAGGGATTGGTATCAGTGAGCACTGAGTCGCAAGGACCTCGCAAACTATCAGTCGTTGTGTATGTAGATCTGCGAACACACGGTTGTCGGAGAGCTAGATGACTGTTTCCAAGGGCTTCCATTCTCAGAAGATTTTGCTATAAGTGCTAGGCACGTCCTTCTCAAGGCAGTGGTTTATGTGACAGACCGCAATCACTAGTCCGGTAGTAATTAGGTCCGAGATGATCTAATTATAGCATGTGGAGTTCACCTTCAAGAATTGACATACGCTGTGCCACTGCTGTCCTTGTTTTGCGAGAAGAACTAACTGGAAATTGAGGAATTTCTGCTTCAGGCGCCGACAGCAGATCCAACAGTGGTGACTCCGGTACAAATGTGAAAGAATGGCGGGTAAGGAGAGTGTAAGGAGAAGTCATAGCAGAGCCAGGCAAGAACATTCAACAGGGTAAGTTGGAGCGCTGAAAAAATGATCTGACAACGGGCGCGCCATAAATCCCACGGTACTGGCTTGGTAGCCGGTGGAGCAATATATTTGCGACTGGTGGATCGAGTTCCAATCGATCTCCGCCCTTTTCAGGTTCGATTTGGGGACAACTCAGGCGAGTCTGTTAATAGGTTATTCATCTCGCAACACTTTTTTTTTATGAACCTTGCTCATTTGATGTTACGATGACGATTGACTCACCACCAAGATGCTGATAGTGGATGCCTTCCGCCCACGGACACCACCCAGAACTAATCGCAAGGCGTCCAGTTTGTAGTCGAGAGCAAGAGGATCATATTCAAGATGAGGACGATACATGTGATGTGTGAACGCGAACAACATTGTCAGCCAGTCCAGGCATCAATTCAGATGACAATAGTTGACGCACTCAGCACTGGGGGTTGACATCGATAATTGAAGACCTGAAGACTGCGTGAGAGCGTGTTCGCATAACAATGGCTATAACATCTGGTGCAGGCGAGTGCTGACTTCAGCCTGAGATATTATTGGTGTATGTTTCAAGTCTGACCTTGAAGCCACTTGCGCGTGCCTTGTTCTGACGACCACGATGAAAGGTCATAGGAGCAGTTGAGCAACAGCAATAAGATGAAATAACCTAAGGTCCGGATTCGAACGTCGAAGACATTGTCTGAGTCTCAGAAAATTCACGACGTTGGTGTCTAATATTCAGTTGGGCATTCAGAGAAGCCAAAGACATATCTTACACGAGCATTGAAAAACAATATTGGCTCGGACGCAAGTTGTGAGATGTTGCATATCTACTCACGAGCTTCTACGTTTCGTGCCAGCAGTCGCATGGCACTTTCGATCTTGAATCCTGTGGGAGAGCGCTTGATCTGAGCGTCAGAGAAACGTTCAAACGTTCTTGCATCTAAGCCGAAACCGAATGATGAGCAACAATAAATGTCTAGTCGCCCATCTTTCAGAATGACGCTTTAGTCGTGGCAGTGACTTGCTGTGAAGCGAGAAGCAAGGAGAAGCAATTGCGATGCATGGAAGGATTTAGGGTGTAATGCACAGCTTCCATGCAGAGGGGGCGTGTTAGGGTATATATGCAAGGTGGCGCCTAAGGCGAATAGTTGCACTCACATTCGAGAATTCCCCCTTCTTCAAGTTCTTCGCTGCTAAGCCCAAACGTCTCAGTAAGACCAAGTCTCGTCTGTGTCTCCAGCGCGTATGAACTGACATTCAGCTTGACCAGGGAACCTATCTTCAAATTTCTGCTAGTGTCAGTCGTATAGCACACTGACAACGGGACGCCTCGCCTTTGAAAAGTTGCAAAGAAACCTTGCCCGTAATCGATTACCAGTATTCACTCACGGAGACGCGCCATGGCTTCTACATCGACGAAGGCAGCCACCCTAAGACCGAGCCTGACACCAACAACAACTTTGAAGGGTCACGGATATGGGACTCAATCCATGTCCTGTTTTCCAGATGGCCAGCGAATGATCAGCGAATCTTGGGACAAGACCACTCGGGATCTGAAGGCGGGCGAGGAGATTGAAAAAGCGCGGGCTGTTTGCGAGGGGTGTGTATGGGCAGTGGCAGTGTCAAGGGATGGTCAATGGGCTGTCACTGGTGGCGGAGAATCGAATACGAAGGATGGGGAGCTGAAAGCCTGTGAGGTTGAGACGGGTGTCAGTGTGAAAACATTCAAAAAACACTCAGAATCGATCAACTGCATTGATATCTCCCCGGACAACACGCTGCTAGCGAGTGGGTCGGATGATAACACAGCGCGGATATGGAACTTGGACACTGGCAAACTCGTGGCTGGTCCATTCAAGAGCGTTGATTGGGTGGGCGCAGTTCGATTCTCCCCAGATTCGAAGAAGCTGGCAGTCAAGTCAAATACGGGCATGTACCTGGAAGTCTGGGATGTCCAATCACAGAAATTGGATGTCAAGGCTGACGTTTTTGCTCGAACACGAGCGCTCACGTACACGCCAGTATTCTGGACAAACAACAACATCATAAGTAGCCGCAATCAGTTTCACCGAGAGCCCGAGGAGGATGACGTCATAACCATCTATGAATTCGACGCATCGACACTCGAGAGTCGAGACTGTCGGAACTCCCTTCAAAGGGCACACCAATTATGTCACCGGCCTAGTACTTTAATTTGATGATGCTCTCCTCGCTAGCGCTTCCTTCGACAACACCATCAAACTGTGGGCTTTCGAGTCCCGCCAACTTCTCGCTTCCTTCGATGTTCAGGATGTTTATAGACTTGTCCCCTCACCCGACTCACGCCAACTAGCTTACACGACATACACCAGAGGTGACCACAAGATCTGCATTTGCAATACTCCCCCAAAGTCCTTGCTCAGGCCCGTGTACGCATTCTCCCAAAACATGTACTCTGTTCGTGTGCTAACATTCCATTACAGAAAATTGCACGCACAAAGTCAAACCTCGATCACCTACTCCATGTGCGCATTTCATCTTCTCATCACACCACTCACACATTGATATCATTGCAGTCGCATCCTGCTGGGCACCGCAAACCATCAATATACGCCATACCTACTGTGCAGAGACCTCCGCCTACAAATGACTCGCAGCAACCCGCTTTCCGTCGACTCACCACACTCCTTCGCTTCTCTCCTCGTATGAATGCAGTACGCTCTGGTCGGAAGGATCAATCTCGTTGATCCCTTAGATGTGTGCTTTCTCTTGTTTCTTTCACATTTCACTTATGTAACACGCGCTCCAGTTCCCTGCTACGTTACCCTTACCTCCCAATCTCATTCATGGAGAAAGCGCTCCATCCACTTCCTTGCCCGGTGGTAGCGCCTCTTTCAATCTCATTCGGTCTTCGTCAGGCAAGGGGAAGCAAAAGGCGCGTGAACCAAAACGAAAACCTGTACAATTTGCCGATGTTTCTCTCGGACAAGCTACATATGTATGTCATCTGCAATTCCATTGGGCTCATGAGTTCTGACCCCACCATTCACTAGGCCGATGCTATCGGTGTCGACGATGGATACCGACCATATGTGGTCTTCTTTTGCCTCAGCTGGTTCCAGAAAAAGGAGAAGAAGCCGCAACCACAGCCGGTCTATGATGACGAACTCGAGGACAATGACGAGGAGGAAAATGTTCCAATTACCGTACCTTCTCCCAGGTATAACAATCATATTGTTTCACGGAGTTCATTCACTAACGTAGTCTTTTAGGGTTCATCATGAATAAATTGAATTGAAAACTATGGCCGGCCAGTCACAGCTCGCAGTAATTAAATAACGTAGAGGGTCAGTCTTCGTAAATGACATTCATTGAACATGTATCTGACGAGTGTCGCATTCTATGCGTAGTTTTCAGCAAGTAGTGTATGGTGATCCGAAACCATGATTTTATGAATGGGCACTTAATCTTAGCGTCGGGGACACGTTCAATGATTCAAATGTAATTTTGTAGGCCGCGACAATAAACTATCTTGCGATATCGTGTATGCGTGTACTCAGAACAGTTTGATACAAGTCACTATGGTGTTTGTTTCAAGTCTGACCTTGAAGAAACTTGCGCGTGCCCTGTACTGACGACCACGATGTCATAGGAGCAGTTGAGCAACAGTAATAAGATTACACGAACGAAACATATCCAATCTCATGTCCTCAGTAAGGTGTGTATTATGAAAGTTCTTTACTATTCTCTACTTAAGGCTTCTATGTAAACGTCTATCCTTTGGTCAAACGACGCTAGACTCCGCTCGTACCTAGTCCGACGTCAAGTGTCTCTTCCGTTCTCCGCTTCGTCCGACTCCAACACAAAATTACATCCTGAAACTACCTGCAAGATTGCCCCCGAGCGATACGTCCCTGTCAATGGACTCGTGTGTGCGCTCTTGGAAAACAATTGTAGTCATGGCAGTTCCTTCGTCAGAGTTGGCCAGAAGCTGAGCGTAATGTGCTCGGACGCTAAGGATAAGGCGTGGTCCCAGCACAAATAACTGCACGACGGTAATGATTTGGACAATACCATCGTAAATCTGCACTCCCACGGAAGAGACGTTCTATAAGAATAGTGGTGAGCGGTAAGGTTCAGACATCAGTCGCAGATCGTGCGTACCAACAGATTCTTGGACAGACCGCCAAATGAGAAGAAAGAGGAAACCGCAAAGCTAGCGCATGAAGAACTTCAGCAGAAAACTTGTGGCCACCGTTAAATCACGAGCTCACGTTGCAAAGTAAAACACGTGTGTTTGTATTAACACCGTGAAACAGTCCCGGATGTTCCATCTAGATTGTTGTCGCAATTCACGGAAGTGTTTGATGACAATCCAGACTGCGAGAGACAAGGCGATGATCTCCCATATAAGCCCAGTCACATAGTCCCAATCATTGCCAATCAGAAGTGGGGTTTTTCCTTCTGGATAGTAGGATAAACAGTAATGGGTGCCAGAGAGGACGGACTCCTCTGGAATCCATCTCATGAGCTTGGAGCACTTGACTCTTTCATGCAACACTTACCCGATTGAGTATAGCTCTGTACTTTTGCGAGGAGCACTCCGGTCGCGATCATGGTTAGCAGTAAGCTTACAATGAGAAAAACAAGTATCTTCCTTGATCCCAGATACATGGCATGTAACCGAATGATCATGACAACTGTGTATGTCGTTTCAATTAAGCCAAAGCTATTGCAGATGAGAATCTCACCACCCAGTATGACCACTGCAACGACGGGTGTCCAGACCATCAAGCACCATAGAATACTGCCTAAACATCCCAGTCACAAACGAGCCTCGGAGTTACCTCAAACAACTCACAGCTTTAGGCAGTCATTATGTTGAACGAACATGTCGATGAAGAATTTCACTCACCCCTATGTAGAAGCTTAGTTGGACTGGAGTGGCGAGGCTCAAAGCGGAAGACCTACTGCATCGCTCACAGAGACTGACGAGATACTCCCTGATCCCGCCAGTCAGACTCTGTCAGAGACACTTAACACTGTCTGTGAGAAGACATACAAAGGATGTTGGTGCTGTCCGTGAGAGGTGGCTTGTTATTACAGCACTAATTTGTTAGCCTTGATGACATACCAGCAGTATATCACTCCAAGGCAGCGCACCTATGACTAGTCAGTACAGCTTGCCAACGGTAGTCGTAGGGTAAGATGCGTACAACGAGATATAGAACCGTGATCAGGGACCAGTGTTGCGACTGCCCAGAATTGAATGTGTTATCTATGTGTGGATACGGGGCTCTACTTACCCAGATGAGTTCAAACTATAAAAGTGTACTTGGTGAGGTAGCGTAGCTTCCCTGGTAAATTCATCAACCTACCTCTTGCCCGGATGTAAGCGCTGAAGAACGCGACAAGAAGATTAGGAATTGCCCCTTGATAAGTATAATTTCGCTCACCCCAATCGTATGCCACTATTGTAGAGGATGCAACTGCGAGACGAAAATAAAATATTATTTTCCAGTAAGAGCATCGTCAACATTTTCCGATTGTTTTCAACGAACCAATGCAACGGCTGGAAACGATCAAAAAATTGATCGTTGGCCACCAATGAGGATTATTTGAGGTGTAGGTCATGTTCAAGGGATTGGTATCAGTGAGCACTGGCCGCGTGAGTCGCTAGGACTAGAATCAAAGCTCGCAAACTATCAACCGTTGAGTAGATTTGCGAACACACGGCAATTGTCGGAGAGTAGATGATTGTTTCCAAGGGCTTTCATTATCGGGAGATTTTGCTATGAGTACTAAGTACGTCCTTCATATTTGGAATTCCGAATTCGCTATAGTGAAGCTCAAGGCAGTGGTTTAACGTTTGTGTTTTGTCACTTACTAGTCTCGGTACTAGTAAGATCCCAGATGATCTAATTATAGCACGTTGAGTTCACCTTCAAGAATTGACATACGCTGTGCCATGATGCATGAATATTTGAATGCTGTCCTTCATCAATAAAATGAGTGAGGCCTAGCTATAGGTAGGACTCGAGATTTAGCCGAAACTTGCGAAGGCCAAGTCCATGAAACCGCGACGCTGTAGACATCTCATCGATCTCATCCCTGCATGGACATTGCATGCATCAGAGATGACCTGAGTATATAATGGAGTTAGTAAGGAGTCATCGCAATCGTAGAAACCGTCTCCGACGGACGAAAAGGTTACGCGTTGGTTACACGCGTAAAACACCAAAGCACGTGATCTTGCTGACGAATCAGCTGTCTAGTTGAGTGAGGGCCAAATTACCTCTTGTTCAGGCGCATGTATGCGCGTATCTGAGCAGCACCCAGGTCCCAGGGTATTGTGTAGGGCGGGGTTTACAAATGAGGGAGCAGCAGACGCGCATCAAGCCGGGATTCCAAATAAGTCGATATATTTTACGACCAAGACATTAAATCGAGCAAGTGGTATATAGCGCCTCGCGCATCGTCCATGCGTATATGCATATGTAGTTTTTTAAAATCCAATCACTCCACCAAGCTTCCAAGGCGTCAGTCCAGTTCAATGACGCATAATTAACCCAGAAAAACTCACCTAATCTCCGCATCTCTCCCATCGCGCACCTGTAAACTCCAATGATTCTCAACGCCCATCACCCGGTGATAAGCATTAAGGTTCTTGTGTAAGGTGAGTTGGAAGACGCTAGCGCTACCTTGGCGGGAGATGATAGTGCTGTAGGCGAGGAAGAAGACCCAGATTCGGTACCAGCGTTCGCCATATTTGTCTACGACCTAGACCACGTCAGGTCAGTATTACTGAGGAGGACAAGGAGGGGGGAACGGACGCACCTCTTTGCGGTTGCTAACCCAGTTCAAATACCACCTCCAGATAGTAGCGCTATAATGCACGCCCAAGACATCAATATTCTTCACTTCAAACCCGGCAGCTTCGACCTGGTTGACAACCCAGCCGAGAGAGCAAGAAGCATCTGCACCAGGGAAGATGTATTTATTCATGAAGAGACCCCTGCCTGGCGTTAACGTATTATGTGTCAGACGACGACAACACCCACCAGATGAGGTCCTCGTATTGCCACGAAGGACGGATACCGGCGACTTGGAGGACGAAGATGCCATCGTCTTCGAGGAGATCGTACATTTGACGCATGAAGGAACCATAGCGCCTGATTCCGACGTGCTGTTGAACATTACATTAGACAGGGGAATGTTGGGAGTACGCAGCGCTTGCCTCCGCCATCTCAAGAGAGACGATCTTCGTAAAGTGTCCAGGGCCGCCTGGGATATCCCTATAGTCCATGCATAGGATACGAGCCTTGTCGGGAGTAACACCATTGGTCTTAATGCGCTCGTTACCGAACTTGGTCTGGTTTTTGCCGAGGGTGATGCCCGTGACGTCGCATTTGTAGTTTTTTGCGGCATAGGCTGCGAGGGTACCCCAGCCGCAGCCGACGTCGAGGAGACGGTCTTCAGGTTTCAAGTTCAATTTGGAACAGACGAGGCGGAGTTTGTTGTCTTGGAGTTCTTCGAGGGAGGCGTCTTTGTTGGCGTCTGTTATGACGCCGGAAGTGTAGATCATGCGTGGACCAAGGAACCTGTGGGGTGTTAGAAAGAATATAGTCTGGTTGAGGATACTTACCACGAGTAAAAGTCATCGCCTCCTGCATCGTTCGAGTGAATAGATTGAACGTAAAAGTAGAAAAAAACTAACTGTCGTAGTGGTCGCGAACCTGTTCTTCGTCTTGAGATTGAGAGTGGACGATGACCTCAGGAAGAAGATTCGTGAAGACGTATTTGAAAAGTTCAGGCGTCATAACCATTTTTGCCCAATCGTGACGTTCTTCCAAGATGTCCAACACGTCGCCTGCGCGCGTCGTGAGATTGAAATCATGGCAGAAACGTAAGGATAAAAATTACCGTTAAAGTCAATCTTGCCCTCAAAGTACGCGTCATGGAAGACCTGCATTGGAATTTTCGTGTTGCCGTGATATTTTTCCTTGAGTTCCGGATCCTTGATAGTGATGTAGTCTTCGAGGTCTCTACCGGGCATGAGAACTTTGACGTTTTTGCGACGACCGTAGATGCTCGCCACGGCCCAATAAGCGACAGTTACTGGGATACCCGTGATGACGAGTATGAAGAGATATGTCTTGAGACCGCCGCGGTTCACAAAGGGAAGGATGCGTTTGATGACCCATGGTACGACGAGAACGAGAGCAGCGAGTTGAGCATTTGAGAAGTAACCGTTGCCTTCCGCTAGACCAAGTAGCGGTGCATTTTTGATAGAAGGGACGTTCGTGATACGAACAGGTGAGAACGTCATCCTCGCCGTTGTTGCTGGTCTAGCAAGTTGGAGAGAAACCAGTTTTTATGTTTCAGCGCTTATGACATGTTTACATCTGTTTGTACCAAGCGCGTATTACTTTCTTCCTCAATATTGGAAGCTCGGTTGTCCAAACTTGTCCATTCCATCGGCATCATTGATGTACCACTGGTTCAGCCCAGTTGTCTGCGTCAGGTCATTGTACTCAAATATTCATCCTTGTAAAGCTCATTCGTGTCGCATCGTCGCTACTACCTACACCGGGTCGAAAAATAAATTATCCAGCGACATCACTTCGTACAATGCTCCGCCATGGTCTTGCACGCTAGTGACAATCACACATCGCCTGGGTACTCTTCATTTCGTGCACTATAATCTCAGGTTGCATCCGTCTTGAATTACAATTCCTGTCTTAGAAGTCGAAGGCGTGCTGAAAATTAAGCTTGTTTCACGCATGGGATCAAGGCAAACAGAGTTCAAGGCGTGTTGCTCACTGCAGAAGACATGTTGATACATTTTTGCCGGCACGGAAAATTTCACAGAAAGGCATGGTCTATCATCTACGCAGAGCAGAACATAGACTATAGGCTCGACGGGAGATTGATAATATCTGATCACGAGAACATTTCCGAATTTGTGGCTTCTGCCAGTTCGTAACTGCATGGACTCGCATCAGAACGCTAGAAGTATTCAAGTTGAATTTGTTTTCAAGAACAGAAGTTTCTCACATGTTTTTATTGACAGTACTCATGTGCTGTGGTCATTGTTGCAGACCTGAGACACAGTTGTGCGCTCATTCATGCAGCCATACATTCATATGTCTTGCATCAACAAAATCCGCTGTCCCACCTGTGATAACAAATATATCAAACTGATGAGGAGGGGGCGTTAGATTGTGCACCATTTAAAAAAGTTTACAGGCGTCAAATGTGTGAGCCGCTGTTGATGTTGTGCCACTTTGTCGTCTTACCTTTGTAGAGATGTATTCTCGAAGAACACTCCGAGGTGTTCCGCAGGGTAAGTTCGCGCTGGTATCCAGTCCGTTCGTCAACTAATCTTGTGCAAGATGTTTACCGGATCACGCTACCAAGGGATAGGCCTTCAAAACCTTAAATTCGTCATGCTTTCGACTGAAGTCCTTACCAACCCCGACCAATGGTTAGCATTCTCACAATTTAATTTCCTTGGCGGACTAGTAAGCTTTCTGTGCCATCGCCATTATGCTGGCAGCGGTATGATGGTCGAAGATATATATGGGGAAGCCGAAGCAATCGATGAAGATGGCGGTGACGATGACATCTGGTGAGAATTTCACGTCGTCGTCCATAGTTGCAGCCTAATGTGAGACCGATGTATCGCAGCTGGGCATGGAGTTACATTTATTTGAATACATCTTGGGCCTCAACAAGATATTTCTATGCACAAATTCCAGACCTTATTCCCCCAGCGCCAATACAGCTGCAACTTGTCACTATGACATTACTGACACGACAAGTAAGAAGTGGGCTCACCTTTTCCTCTTAAGTACAAGTGAAGTACCCGTTAGGAGGTACACCTCCGTTGACGACGGTACAGCACTCTACACAGGTACAGTTTTGAATGATCTCAACGAAGTTTTGTGCCGAACAGAAAAACAAAAATGCATGGCCGTTGTTATAACCCGCGTATCGTCCGCACTCATATTTGTCTGCAAGCACCCGTAAGTATGCGGTCTGAGATCAAAATACGGGTATGCTGAAAATATTCACTGGTTTGGGCGCATGGATGGCCGTTGGGGCTTGTAGCTGTAACGATGCCTGGCAGCATTGCGACAGCCATAATCATGGTTATGAGTGAGATGGACTTCATCGTTGCACTGTAAGATGGGACTGGATGTTCTTTGCTATTGAATTGAAAGTTATCGCTTCGCTTTTATACACAGCCTGAAGCAGTGAGGGGTCAGCCCAAAAAATGCATTTGTTATGCGTTTGAACAAACAACCTAATCCTGATGCGCCGTGTGCCGTAGCAACGCGATATCTCTTGACGTGGCTCCTTCATAATTCGCTGCTGTAAAGCTTGTTTTAAAAAGACAATTATCAGCGTTCCCAGCGAATTCTCAATAAGTAAGCTTTTTGAAAAAAAAATTGAATCATTGTGCGGAGCCCTATGCTGGAAGGTATGAACAGTACTTGATGATATCGATTTGAGCTGGGTATTGTTGTGATATTGATTGGATATTGATCCAACTTTTCGCAAGTAGTCGAGGATGTCGAGTTCAAGTCACTGGCCATATTTCCATTGGCGCCACGAGTGCATCGTTGGATGCTAAATCTCTTGGAATGTGCCGCCAACTGCGTCGTTCTGCGTCAG